>CBVK0100228139.1:0-25787 GCA_900067695.1 Picea abies | reverse complement strand
TATATATATATATATATTCAAAACCATGCATACTAATAGTTCATCACATCTATATAAACATGAAAAGGGAATCCCATTCCTTTCTTATGCCTCATTTCAACATACCAAACCTTTCAAAACGTAATTCAACATTTTAAAGGATTTAACAAATGTGCCAGTATTCACGACCACATTCGTACCCAATGCACTCTTGCATGGATTTCAATTTTGTCACACTTTATGACAGGTTCTTGGCCATGGTGTGGTGGAATTTAACCAAACTCTTCCCCTCATGGCTTATTCATTTTCATTCTGGTGTAGAACCCCCCCTTCTCTCCAAGGGTTGTGCGACCTCCCGGTCTAGGATCTTCTCAAGACTGAATTGAAATAGTCTTTGATTCCCTGTTGGAACCTCTAAGAAACAATCCACGGGTATTTTTATAAAAAACAATTACACTCGTGTGAACAAATGCTAAGCACAAGTCTACTCCACGTGACCACTTCTTGTGACCACACGCTTATCCGAAAAGGTACATCGCAATTTCATGTATCGGCTATATGAGTCAACTGACTCTCCATCCTTCGAACTCCCGAGTTCCAAAATTCTGACAAGGGATTAGCGCATGCTAGCTCCTCCCTTATCCTCCATCCATATGACCCTTCACTATGACCTGGGTCCAATCCTTCTAAGCGCATCAGGATTTCACATATCAGGGACTCGTGATGTGATTCACCTCCATTCTCCCAATCCTATGATACCCAAAATTGCAAAATATTTGGATCAAATCAACGGTCCACACTAGCTCCCTAACCAACGACTATGATCCAGTTGTGATTTCATCTTTCGCGAATTCTCACAACTTATCCCTTTGACCTTTCTACTTTGCAAGTCAGTGAAATGTTGATCTCTTTCCATGTGTCCCCTTTCAATGGATGGTCCCAATGATTTCAGGATTTCACATTTCGGGGTTTCACGAATTTCACTCTGCTTCTTCCAAATCTTCTAGTTTTGAGAAATTTTGATAATTCCTCGTGACTAACCAGTGCGTTACTTCTCCAAGATCTGACGGCTTGAAATATTTTGGCTCCTCTTGAATGGATCTTGAAATCGATCTGACGAATGAGATCGGTTTCTTTACGATGAACGACTCACATTCATCTCCTCTATTAAGTTATCGATTAACCTGATTCAATCAGGGTTTTCCTTTGTGACCTTCACGATCTCTATCTGTAGTTGATTGAAGGGATTTCTACAATTTGTTAGTAAATGTTTTTGACCCCCCCCCCTTTTATTTTGTCAACAGAGATCATTTGGTTCAAATGTTATTGCATCATACAATTAGTCTTCACTGCCAGAGGTTCACACCTCCATCACTTGGTTTATCCTTTCTAAATCATACCCTACTTAGGTATCCATGGCATACAAATGCCCTTTTCCTTTTTTTGTCAACAGAGATCATTTGGTTCAAATGTTATTGCATCATACAATTAGTCTTCACTGCCAGAGGTTCACACCTCCATCACTTGGTTTATCCTTTCTAAATCATACCCTACTTAGGTATCCATGGCATACAAATGCCCTTTTAAAATTTCATGCATAACATTAGACAATAAAATATTCCAAAAAGGATTCTTACCCAATATTTTCATACCTATTCTTGGCTGCTAGCACCCTCTTTTTGATGTTTACCTCATTGATAGTGTTTTTAGGGGGATTCTTATAGTCCTGTCAACAATCTTTCAATCACATCCTTCCTATGGTCATCCTCTACTTGACGTTGTCCACCATTGGTAACCGTCTTCCCCAACAGTTCCAATTTTTTTCTATACAAAGCATGCATCATTAATTGTAATATCAATTAAAATGCATGTATCATAACATCCAAATTCATAACTTCTTCAAAATATCCTAGTATAGCTTTATGCACTTCATCACATTATCTCCAAGGGTCTCCATGAATGCAATATAGACAGTTCCCAACTGTTTTTGCAGCAATACAATAATCATCACTATGATGTCAAAACATTTACTTTCATCAGTAAATCGGCTTTCTCATTCCAGAGGAAACATAACACATAGCAAGGAGGGAGTTGGGGAATCTCCCCATCTTCCAATTCTTTCTACACTGCCTCAGACTTTTCATCCCAACTGAGTTATCTCTAAAGGCTTCACCGCCTTTTCTTAACATGGCTTTAAACATGCCTATTCAATCAAACATACTCTTGTATCCATTCATTAGTATTCTATTTATTACATGATGCTTTCAAAATGTAATCCAAGATTCTTACATATAGACAGGATTTGTAGCCCATTGCCCAACCTTCAACAATTATTAGGGTTGTGACTTTGTTCTTCTGATAGAGTCCTTACACAGTTTGTTCACAGGGAACTCCCACTGCATGCAACTTCTTTATTGCACGTCCACCACTACTTCTGATGGACTCAGCCTTGAGTTAGCTTTAGCTATTTACCAAATATTCCTTAAGAAATATAAATGTACTTCTTGGTCAGGTACGCAATTATGTATCCATACATATTCGAGTTTGTTAACTTACTTCCATGATGTACTTAACCATATTCATAATCAACAGCCTGTGTGTAGCTGCCATATGTATAATTTATAGCCTACATACATCTCTACTTTAAAATCAGTCGACTCATGATAGTTTATGATCATTCTCATGTGACCTTCAAGGTAGAATCAATCGCCTCTTATTATGACAACAGAGAATCCTTGCTCGTCCACTCTTTCTTCTCTTTATGCTAATATTTCTTGAGGGAATGGAACACATTCCCCTTAAGCTATCATTCAAAATATAACTTTCATGACTCTTTAGAATGGAGTCAACCATGAAACCATGGTATTCTTCTACTATTCATTCAATCTTGGCAAGTGCTAAGCTTGCCTCACATTTCACTCATCAGGGCAACCATATTGGGCCTTTAGTATACTTATACTCTTAAACCATACATGTGCATCACTCACACATTTGAAATCATTCATATCTAACCAGTATTAATATCAGGTTTCATATCAAGAAGCTTCTCAATGCATTAGATCCATGCACTCAAGCATACACACACAACTAAGTATTCATCATACTAGCTTAGTTTTATCATTAGTGTTCAACAGAGATCATTTGGTTCAAATGTTATTGCATCATACAATTAGTCTTCACTGCCAGAGGTTCACACCTCCATCACTTGGTTTATCCTTTCTAAATCATACCCTACCTGGGTATCCATGGCATACAAATGCTCTTTTAAAATTTCATGCATAACATTAGACAATAAAATATTCCAAAAAGGATTCTTACCCAATATTTTCATACCTATTCTTGGCTGCAAGCACCCTCTTTTTGATGTTTACCTCATTGATAGTGTTTTTAGGGGGATTCTTATAGTCCTGTCAACAATCTTTCAATCACATCCTTCCTATGGTCATCCTCTACTTGACGTTGTCCACCATTGGTAACCGTCTTCCCCAACAGTTCCAATTTTTTTCTATACAAAGCATGCATCATTAATTGTAATATCAATTAAAATGCATGTATCATAACATCCAAATTCATAACTTCTTCAAAATATCCTAGTATAGCTTTATGCACTTCATCACATTATCTTCAAGGGTCTCCATGAATGCAATATAGACAGTTCCCAACTGTTTTTGCAGCAATACAATAATCATCACTATGATGTCAAAACATTTACTTTCATCAGTAAATCGACTTTCTCATTCCAGAGGAAACATAACACATAGCAAGGAGGGAGTTGGGGAATCTCCCCATCCTCCAATTCTTTCTACACTGCCTCAGAATTTTCATCCCAGCTGAGTTATCTCTAAAGGCTTCACCGCCTTTTCTTAACATGGCTTTAAACAAGCCTATTCAATCAAACATACTCTTGTATCCATTCATTAGTATTCTATTTATTACATGATGCTTTCAAAATGTAATCCAAGATTCTTACATATAGACAGGATTTGTAGCCCATTGCCCAACCTTCAACAATTATTAGGGTTGTGACTTTGTTCTTCTGATAGAGTCCTTACACAGTTTGTTCACAAGGAACTCCCACTGCATGCAACTTCTTTATTTCACGTCCACCACTACTTGTGATGGACTCAGCCTTGAGTTAGCTTTAGCTATTTACCAAATATTCCTTAAGAAATATAAATGTACTTCTTGGTCAGGTACGCAATTATGTATCCATACATATTCGAGTTTGTTAACTTACTTCCATGATGTACTTAACCATATTCATAATCAACAGCCTGTGTGTAGCTGCCATATGTATAATTTATAGCCTACATACATCTCTATGTTAAAATCAGTCGACTCATGATAGTTTATGATCATTCTCATGTGACCTTCAAGGTAGAATCAATCGCCTCTTATTATGACAACAGAGAATCCTTGCTCGTCCACTCTTTCTTCTCTTTATGCTAATATTTCTTGAGGGAATGGAACACATTCCCCTTAAGCTATCATTCAAAATATAACTTTCATGACTCTTTAGAATGGAGTCAACCATGAAACCATGGTATTCTTCTACTATTCATTCAATCTTGGCAAGTGCTAAGATTGCCTCACATTTCACTCATCAGGGCAACCATATTGGGCCTTTAGTATACTTATACTCTTAAACCATACATGTGCATCACTCGCATATTTGAAATCATTCGTATCTAACCAGTATTAATATCAGGTTTCATATCAAGAAGCTTCTCAATGCATTAGATCCATGCACTCAAGCATACACACACAACTAAGTATTTGTCATACTAACTTAGTTTTATCATTAGTGTTCTTTAGTTAGGGATTACAGTCGCTTATATGACTAATCTCATGGTTATAACTCATACTGGTGTTGCCTTTTCTTTATAGCAATGACCAACGAGGGTCACTCTCCCTTCTATAATATAGCAGCCGACAAGAAAATTTCTTGCCTCAACTTCTATAGGACTTTACTCATCTCACTTTTCCTCTGGTCATGAGAATTTATATACTCTGAGTTTAATATAAAGCAATAATTATACTGCCAAGGATCCTACCTGATTCTATCAGATTCCTTTAAGCCCACAAAGGTATTAACCATTATATAATCATCCATCATTAGTGCCTGAGGTTCCAACTGCCCATGCATATAGGCAGTGTCATGACTGTCAGGGCATCCGCCTTTTCGGCTTCATATACCCTTGAAAGAAACTTTCCACCTTCAGCTATCCACATTCAAGTATTATTATCAATTTTAATTATCATATCCCTACTCAAGTAAGAGTAGTTATCACTTGACAAGGGTTAAATAATTTCTTCTATTGAAATTCAACAAGAATTCCCAAAATCAGAGGTTCAATCTGCAGTCCTTTTTCCTCAAGGAGTACATGTAGATAACAATACCTCTTTAGGCGACTCTCGCATGATCCCAAGTAGGCCACGTGTTGCAACAATGCTCTGATACCATTTTTTCACACACCCACAATGAGAAATAAATAAATTTTGCTTTTCTTAAAGGACATAATCTCCATTCATGGTTCCTAATTTGGAAGATCGGGGAATCCCATCCAACCTCATGGTAAAGGATCTATGATTATAAGGCCAAACAATTCTCTAAGACCTTGATGGTCTCGTTCTATAGTTAAACACAAAATATTTCGGCTTCTTAGTGCAGGTTTAAGGGCACCCACGACCTTCCCTTTCGCCCTGATGTGAAAGGTTAGAGTGTCGAGCGTTAGATCCTTTTGTGTGATAGGCCCCCTCTTGATATGACCTTGGCGATGACCACGTGATTGTGGGAACAACCATAAGAGTTTTGGAGTCAAACTACTTTTGGTCCCGCAATGCTCTCACAACCTCAACGTGTCCTCTTAACGAAACCACGGTTTGAATTGTGGTTTGCCTTCAATATCTTAAAATCCTTGCAACTCCTGTCCCCACAATGTTACAGGATCGTCAATATCATGATATTGATGATAAAAAATAATCGACAATTTAGATTTGTGCCTCTTAGATCTACGGACTAGGTCAGCCTTCTCTAGATCAACGATCGAGATCTCTTCACAATTTTCAGGAATTCGAAATCTCAAACCCCACTTTCTTTCGTAATTCAATCCTCTGGAGTTGATGATCCACGAACACCTTTCCTACTTAATCAATAGTCCTTCCTTCACTCTGGGTCCTCACTCAGAGTTCATGAATTCACACCATCTATCCTCTAAATCTGATGGTCTAGATCTACTTTAGATCTTCAAAACTTCCGCAATTCGGAGCTTTAGGTTTCGGGAGTTTCAACTCTCAATCGAAAATCGCGACTTTGGAGGTTGGATTACCTTTGTTTCTCGATTCTCGATATTCACCCACATCAAATCAACAGTCTACAATCCTCCATGATCCAACAGTCCAAATCACATCGTAACTTTGGGTTTCGGAAGTTTACTCGCGCCAACGTGTGAATCTCCTGATGTACGAATCCTTGATCTCACCAATCCGATGGTAAAGGAGGGTCCTGATAGATCCTTAGATATACAGTCTAGATCACGTCGCAACTTCAGGTTTAGGGAGTTTAGTTGAGCCAATGTGAGAATCTCCCGATGTACAAATCCTGGACCTCACCAATCCGATGGTCAAGGAGGGTCCCGATAGATCCTTATATCTATGGTCCAGATCACGTCGCAACTTTAGGTTTCGGGAGTTTAGTCGCACCAACGTGAGAATCTCTCGATGTACGAATCCTCGATCTGGCCAATCCAACGGTCAAAGAGGGTCCCGATAGATCCTTAGATCTACAATCCAAATCATGTCACAACTTTGCGTTTCAGGAATTTAGTCGTGCCAACATATGAATCTCCCGATGTGTGATCATGTGAATACTGAAGGGATCGACTCATTGACTCTTGCTCCCTTTCTTCAAATCTAATGGTCATGATAGACCCTGGGTCCTCATGATCGGATATCATCCGTTCAGGTTCTAAATGAAAAAGGATATTCCCTTTCGATACTCGGACCTCACTATTCTTCTCGGGCTTCGTCAGTTATGAAGGATTTAAGAGAGTTGCGCTTTCCCCTAGGCTTAACACTTAGAAGGGTCTTATGCACTATTCTTTCACTCCTTCATCATGTCTAGAACTTAAGTGGTTCTCAGTCTCTGCTTGCCTCGTGGAGAGCTTGTGCATATCTGCACTACCTCTTCTGAACTTAACCAACTCCTTCCTCCAAGGGACTCAGAACGATTAGGAGGGTCAATATGCATACATGAAACTATACCTAAGGTTGATGAACTCACAGTTTTTGGCTCTGGCTTAAGCCACCACGGAACGCAATCATTTGTGAGTATAAAAACACATCCAATTCATATAATTTCCTACTTTCCTAATTACACAATCAAGTAGGAATAAAAGGGATATAGTATATTCATTAAGCAAATATATCCATCACTGCAACATTCATAGGATATCCAACTTTAATTCACAGTACCACTTAAATACACAAGATATGTGATTACTTATATATTACATGTGGTATCCAACTAACTGACCATGGGTGTTCATCCTTCCACCCTACCATAGGCTCAGAGGCATTCATTCTTAGCACTTTGGCCACCCTTGTGCCAAGCCATGATATCACCAGGGAACTCTCGCAGTTCTTAAGGATTCTTTCTTTGTTCATCTTCTACTCGGGTTCTGTTCTCTGCAACTTTCATATATCTCTCTCTGTTATGGCCTCGACAAGATTTATCAGATGCCCCATCAACATCAATCTCATAGACTTCTATTCATTATTCCCTGGAGAGCTTCGTGCATCCCCCTTATGAGCTTGTGCACTTGTCTTCTCTTTTTCCCCCTATCTGGTTGTCTGTGTGTATCTATATTACCTTCCTTCCTTTGGAAGGTTCCCAACCCATCACATTCCTTCTGTCAGAAGGAATCTCGGGTATGCAGGTCTCTGTGGTACTTCGGGCTGACATTCTTCAGCTAGACCATGCTTCCATTCATGGGGGTGGTTGATAATTCAACCACTAGTCCTTTCTTCATTAACTAATTTCTCTCCTTGGGATCCGAAGGAGGTTTATCATCCTCATCAAGGGAAATTTGGAGTTATTTGATATAATGGACCCTCTCATATAGTTTTCACATTCTTCCTCTAGTGATATCATGGCCAATACTTTCAAGGCTTCACCCCCACAATTAGTTATTGGCAACCCAAAAAATAATACATTTACATTGTCCACATGCCTTAGCATGGTAATCCTATTTTATGATTAGGTTACAAACTGGGGGAAACAAGGCATTACATGTGGTTGTATTAATACCTATATCCATGAATAAGATATCCCATGAGTTTGTAAAATAACATAATAGGATTATACGTGTGTCCTCCTCAATGATTTCAATATCCACAAATGATAACTAGCTTAAAATAGTGTTGAACTCATTTAAATGCTCAGTCATCAAACTGCCATCACTCATTCTCAAAAGATACATTTTTATTTCTAAGAAACAAGTTATTTACCAGATATTTTGAATGGTATAAGCTTCCCATCATGTCCCACAGTTTCTTGGTCGAATATTTACCTAAGACATTATATAGTACCAAATATGCAAGATGAATTCGAATCATACTTCTTTCTCTTATTTTGAGTTTCTCCCATTCTTGTGTCGACATGCCTGTCAACTGGGTACCTGGATAGACCATTGTCCATTATTCTCAATCTTCCATTTTAAGATTCCAACGCTCAAAACTCTAGCCATTGAATTTTTATGTCTTTATTCTTGAACTGCTCTCCATTCTTTACCATGATCTTTAACACAATTTATGACATACAACTCTTATTGAACCTAGGGTTTAGTTCTTAGATTCAATATTGGTAAATCAAGATCTGATACACTCGTCAAAGTACAACACGACTCTAACATACCACTTTTCAGAGATGAAGTTGGATATGATACCACTTATTAGGAAATGAGAGACACTTCCACACTAAACCTAGCAAAGGAGAAGAAGAATTTAGTCAATAATGTAAATGACAAAGAAATCACACAATACAGAGTGATTTTACCCTGGAAACCCAAACCAAGAAAACCAACATTCCTTGAGTGTTATTCTCTCTTGTTGTCTTAGTCAAATTGAATAAAAGGCTACATGTCTAACCTTGGTCCACACCTAAGACAAAATCAACATCATACCTTCTTTCCCATGCAAAAACAACTCTGTAGCCAACCCAACTTGCATCTACATGACCAACAACCTATGATTCTTAAATTATCCTTTACAACCTTACAAAACACCTCTTTATAGGATTTACAACATGAAAACCCTAAATAATTGGTGCCCAAAAATGATTATAGATGCATGCATACCATTGGCTACAAAGCCCACAAATCGAGGAGTTTTGTTATAGTCAACTCCAAGTCCTATTACTAGTCGACTACCAATCGACCTTTGTTTGGTCTTCAGTTGGCCGCCACACGTCCGCATGTCGACCTCATGTTGTTTGACCTCTTTGAATTGTTGTCGATGCCTTTACCATGTATAACTTCATTGACCTTTGAATTTGAATTTACTAGGTCAAATCACCTTGAACTTCGACTTATTGTCGATCTACCTCGACCTTGGCCTTCAGTCGATTCACCTCGACTAGACTTTCACTACAAAGAATATAAAACCCAACAATATTCTCAACAAATGTTTCTATGTTTAATGCATCTCTTGTGAGTTCCTACCCCATTCCTCCTTGATTTTCTATATACAACATCTAAGTGTGAAGGTGGAAAATACCCAAAGCAAGTTTCAAAAGGTGACCTACTAGTATAACTGTGGACTTTTTTTTTTAAGAGTGTTGTATATAGATCATATTTTCATCTTAGGTCTTCAGATGATTCTGATTTAACCCCTCAAATATTGCACCAAAGTCTTTTTGACTAATTTTGTCTACCCATCTATTTGTGGATGGAATGTTCTAGACCTCTTGAGATTAGTGTCCATCTTGTCCCAAAATGTAGTCCAGAAGGCACTAATAAATCTGGTTTCCCTATTTTAGATGATGCTCCTTAGTATCCCAAAGTGCACTCAAACATGTTTAAAGAACATGTTTTATACTTCTTTACACTTGATGGTACTTTTACAAGGCATGAGAATACACATTTTTATGAACTTGTTACCTACCACAAATAAATATCCATGTCCCTTCTGCGTCATTGGTAAACCACCCACAAAATCCATAGAAATGTTTTCCCAAGGTCTAGTGGGTACTAGTAAGGGATGGTATACACCTTGCTTCCTTTTATGAGGATTGTTGGTACAACAAATTATACATACTCTAATATATCATGCTACATATTCTTGCATTCTAGGCTAGTACACATACCTTTGTAAGTTGAAAATTTTCCTCCCAACACTAAAATGTCCTACAAACTTGGAGGTGTGGGCCTCCCTAATAAGATGCACTCATTCACCTTTAGGAATACAAAGGTTATCAATATTGTAGAACATACCATTCTAGAAATGATAGTCATCCATGTCGTCACCTTAGTCTATATGAATTTGGCTCTGTAGCTATTGAAACACCTCCTTGAAGTCCTTATATTCTATGTATGCCTCTTTATATGCAACATAGGTAAAATGATCCATATGCATCAAAGTTCCCAAATTTATAATATTAGATGTGTGTGGTCATGAAAGCATGTCTTTCAACTTGTTTTTTCTACCCTTATTATACTTTATGACAAAATCAAACTATTTTAACAACCCTATCCAATTGTAGTGCCTGATTCACTGTAACTTACTTTGGTCCTACAAATAATAGAGCGATTGTTGATCTATGTGGATGATGGTATCCTTTCCCATCAAATAGTGCTTCTACTTTTTGACAGCTTGTACCAAGGTATAGAGATCCTTGTCGTAGGTAGGGTAGTTGAGAACTACCCCATGAAATAATTCAAAATGATAGAACACAAGCCTTCCTCCCTACATCAAGACTAATCCCATGGCATACCCACTTGCATATATTTCCACTTCGAAGGGCTTCTACAATTTTGGTAGTGTGAGAATTGATGCTTGGATGATCCTTATTTTCATCTCATCAAAGGAATTTTGCAAGTTTAGTAGTGTGAACATTGATGTTTGAATGATATTTATTTTTATCTCATCAAAGGCCTTTTGTTGATTCTTCCCCCACTAGAAACTCTGACTTCTATTTGTTATTGTGTGGAGTGGTGTAGCTAATGCTAAAAACAAAGCTATGAACTCCTGCAAGCATTGTGTTACCCCAAAAAATCTCCTAACTTTTGTGAAATTTGTAGGAACCGGTCATTTCATGATGGTATCAATCTTAGTGGGATCTATATTGATCTTGCCTCCACATATCATATACCTCGGATACACCATAGAATTCTAAGAAAACTCACATTTATTGATATTGGCCAGTAGATGGTGCTTCTTCAGGGTCTCTAACACCTACATAAGATGTGAGATGCGCTCCTCCCAGGTAGCACTACAAAAACTTGTATCATTGAAATAGACAATAAGGTCATAAAATATAATTCATTAGTCTCATAAATGTAGTTGGTACATTGCATAAACTGAATGGAATAACCAATCACTCATTCAAAACTTTCATTTTCTTGAAGGTAATATTTTAGGTATCTTCTTATTTGATGTGTACTTGGCAATATCATAATTTAAAATCCATCTTAGTGAAGTACATGGCATGATGCAACTGGTCCAATAGATCATCAATATTGGGAAATGGATACAAATCCTTCAATTAAATATTTTTCAACTCCCTATAGTCAATACACATTATCTAGGTCACATCCTTCTTGGGCACAATTATAATGGGTGAACCACAAGGTGATGCACTTTTTCGAATCACACCCTACTATGAAAACTACTGGAAATGTATCTTTACTTTGTTTTCTTGTAGAAAGGGATATCTATACAACCCAATAATTGGCAAGGGGGAGTCTGACAATAATTGGATTTAGTGCTCCACTTCCCTCTTAGGTGGTATCTTGTTAGGATCCTAGAACAATCCCCTGTATTCTTTTAGCAAATCCTCCAATTCATGTTTCTTCTCCTTAGTACACCTCTCTAGGGATGTATTTACTTTTAATGACTCGTAGCCAAATTGATTTTACCTTAGGAAAAGTAAAACATATTTCTTGATAGAACTAATCAATTTCTTAGCTTGATTGACACTTAACAGTGAATTTTTTTATGTTCCTTTAGGCATGTGGATGATGTCGTATTTTCCATCCTTGATGAGGTGGTACTAGTTGGATATCCACATGAATATAACATTCCTCATAGAAATTAGGGGCTTCCAAAAAACACTCTACATACATCCATTAGTAATACATCTAGTTATACTTCATCTATAAATAAAAACTTATAACAAATTTAATCTTACCTTGATTTGTTACCTTGATCTCTGCATCCTTGTTTACCCAACCCAATGGATATGGGAATTGGGATATGATGATTGTGAACCTCCAATCCAACCTTACTAACTAGATCTATTGTTATGATATTATCCTATGAACCAGAGTCAAACAAAGCATATATATTGTTCTTCTTGACTTGTATCTTGAAGTGGAAGAGCTTGGTCATATCCTTCTCTTCCTAGTCATGAGAGTTACTCTGATTCACCTCCTTTCGTACATATGTGCAAACAACATTTTCATCCAAATTAAAGCTACTTTCAACCTTATTTCTCGAATCTATGGCTTGAGAGTTCCTTTTCTTACCTTCCTTCTTGTGGTTCTTCGGGTTCAGTTGTGGATGTAGTTTTGATCACTTTTCCTCAGTCTGGCCATTAATGTAGCAATGATTACAATACTTGTTGGGATCCTTGCACTAACGTGCAATGGATACCATCTCCTTATCCTTTCCCCTTTTCCACTTCTTCTTCCCCTGCTTGGAAGCTTCTTAGTGCTCTTTCTTCTTGGAATCACTTGGAATCACTTGGATTCCCTTTATTGAGTCCTATGTTTTCCAGATATTCTACCTGTACACATGCCTCATCCACTTTCCTTGGATTGAAAATGAACACTTTATTTCCAAAATAACTATGTAGACCCCCCAAATACTTCTAGAGTACATCTGGGTTCTTGGGAGAGATACCCAACATGATGGTCATCTTCCTAAACTCAATGGTGTACTCCTATACACTATGTCGATGCCTTTTCCTGAAGTAGTTCCACCATATACATTGGTCCTCTACGTACTTGATAGGATAGAGTTGGGAATTAATGAGGGTTTTGAAGTACTCCCACCTAGTTACTAGTGGATCACCCTCCATCCTAAGTGTTTCCATACAGATTTACCATTAGGTTAAAGCATGACCTCTAACTTCAATCTAGAAAATGAAATATTTTTCTCTTCATTTATATGGTGAACGCTAAAATAAACCTCTAGTTGTTGCAACCACTAATTTAGTTTTAATGAATCAATATCACCTTAGTATAGATTTATGTATGTCCACTTCCACTTCCATATTGAATAGGGACTATGAAGGGATAACAACACTCAAACTCGCCTTCTATTTCTCAGGTTCTTTCTACGACTCCTTTCCTTGGTATTCTTAATCTCTCGATTTCCTCTTCGATCTAATCTCTAATTTATAACCTCTATCATATCTAAATGGTCCAAGCTTACTTTCTAGATCCTCCATGAGGAGTTTCATATTGCGGTTGATATCTATGATTTGTGCTTCCAACCTCTAAAATATCTCTTCTACTATATATAGAGGGTTGTTATGAATAGACTTGTCTTCCATGGCTAGCATTTTTGTAACTTATCTTTATGACAATTCCTAGATCCTACAACTTTCAAAACATATACAAAATATAACCTTCTCTGATACCAACATTGTCTGTAAACTTTCAAGGATATTCCACTCGAATAGTTCATCACAACATATTTGATAAATAAAACTAGAATCTACGCTATGAAGGTTAAATTCCTTTAGATTCCAAAATATTTAGTTAGTAAGGTTTTTCTTATGCATGAAATAGATAAAATGAAAAAAATAAATAACATTAAAATACACTCAGACACCATCCAAAAAATAACAAAAGTATTTTCTCTCGGAAACTCTTACAGGAGAAAACCTATCTAGAAGGTGGGGCTGCTCTACTCTCTTTTCTCTGGTATGGAAATAATGCAAGTAAAAAGGAGAAGACACTCCCTAAAGAGTTACTTAAGACCTGTGACCTATTAGGTTTTTATAGAAAATTAAGCCCCTCTATTATTCTCTCTAATTTTCCACTCCTGGTTGTTCTGCTCTACTATGGAGAAAAATAAAATAAAATAGAATGGAACCCCTTCTCCTCCTAGCAGTTTGATATTTAACATAGCTCGATAGTCATCTAGGCTTAGGGTTCTGACTTCCTCAACCTTCATCTATGATAAGTTTTTGGTCGTTATATATTCTTCTTGAAAGTAATCATGTGTCTAGCACCATATGCATGAGTAATGGAGGTTGATCTGGCATCCTCTCATGCCATGATGGTCAACATGATAGGTTAACTTGTGAGAGGCATAAATTTTGAATACGAGATATGATTGATGCATGGTTTGCACTGTTGGAAATGTTTCGAAGTGTAGAAAATCGTCAAGGGGTTGTGCACAATTTTTTAACACCAAACCCCCCCAAAATTATGTTTAATGCCTAAAATGGTTCCAAAAGGTTTTGGACCCCAATTTTCCAAACTGGGGCATGCCACTAAAATTACCCTGCAATTTGATTCCTCTTAATTTTTCCACTCTGAAGGCATCAAGATAGATAAAAAATAATATAATGATCTAATCCAAATAACTATCCAATTGTCATTAAATACTTCCTTGGACACCATTGTATTTTGCATTACCAATGCCTAAGTGTAATTAACCAATATTTATGATTACATGGTTAGGATGTTTGAATATTACATGAATTTCCTAGATAAAAACCAAGTGAGAGGATGGAAAATTATAAAACAAGAATTGATTTCATAGGTCATTGATCCTAGAATCGAATTATAGCCATGAGTCACAAAAAGATGCATTTGTATGGACTGGTGCACCTATCGACAATTTAAGGATAATTTGATGGATAGGTGGTTTATGTTTTTTGACAAAGATTCTTGCAATGATTGGGAGGTGGCTCTATATTTCCTTAGGAAATTATGGGCAGAGTTTATGTCAGGTCACCATGTCAATTACTTTTACATTGGTGAATTCCAGGGGGTGGGTTGTGGGTCCTCATAAGACAAACAAAATTCTAGGCATGACCCAATGCTAGGTCCTTGTCCTCCTAGCTGAAGGCCTAATCTCCCTACTCAATATCCCCTCATCAAGGAAGGAATATACCAAACAAAGTTGTTAATCTCAGTCTTCACTCAGATATTGGTGAGGCATGAAATTTTTATAGAATTATCTCGATAGGAAATACGTTCAGGTGACATTGGGAGAGGGGATGGACCTTCAAGCCTTGCAGTAGAGTGCAACCAAGAGAGGGCACATGGAAAAGTTAGGAATTCATGTGACCCTCATATATGCTCGAGTTGCGGGATGATTTGTTATGGGATAATGGAGGCCAGTAGACATGAGAGTTTCATGGAGGAGGTTAGTTACTTGATCATCTCTACATTTTTCATTGATTATATATATATATATATAGAGAGAGAGAGAGAGAGAGAGAGAGAGAGAGAGAGAGAGAGAGAATTTTTTGTGTATTTTTTCCCATATGTTATTGTATGTTTTTTGCAGTTTATATGCTCAGACATCATACCCTTAATTCCAGTAGATGCATCAATGTCGAATTCCACCACTGATGCAACAATATAAGTAGCCTACTCATTTTGTGTATCACATACACATGTATATGTCTCCTTTGATAAATTCACCACATTGATTTTCTTATTCTTTGACATCCTCAAATATAATTTTGTTGTGTTTCTATGGCTTGTGATTCTATAAAATGATGAACCATGTCCACTTGGGATGGACAAGTCACACCCTTCACAAGTATCATGTATCAAGTTAAATCTTGTTTAAATATGAAATTTGTTATATTTTTTTGGTTGAATTTTACATTTTTGTATAGATAAAAATACTAAAAATATGTATGGAGGTCACTTCATTAACTTCTAGGTCACCTATACCACCACCTTTCCATTCACCACCACCACTGTCATTCCCCCAATCATGTTTCCCTGACTACAGGGGTAGTCTAGTCAATTTCCACCCTACCCCAGCTCTTTGGATTCCTCTTTCCACCCCAAGGGATTTTCCATCACTTGTACAAACCATGGAGGTTTCATCGTCACCCACCACGACCATATTTTTCATCCCATCCATCCTTAGTGGTTGCAATTGTACACCACCCACTGCCACCAACTTTTCCATCTGATGCATCCATAGTATCTACACTCGTACGCAACCCACCAGTCATCTCTGTTGCAGAATAGGATTTTCCATCCACTGAGATTGCAACAACAAATGTTTCCTTAAAGCAGGTTGTACAACCAAGTGCTCCACCTACTAGGGACTCTCCACTGTTTCTCGAGTTATTCAAGGTGAGATAATTTGTTGATGATTTTTTATGTATCATGAATGGAATTTATTTTATTCATTTCTTTTAAATTTTATGCTTTGATCCTTGTAATTGTTGCAGGGTGGCATCATTGAGTGATTAGGGTTGTGGAGGAGGCTAACACCCTCTCGATTTTGAGTATCATATGTGGTGAGTTTTCTTAGCTTGAATTATAAAGTATCATTTTGTAAGTCTATTAATTCATTCTGGAAAAAAACTTATAAGAATGTTGTTTCTTTGTCCTTTCTCGAGAGAGATGAACCATGCTCAGGTGCAAAACCACTCAAGGTCCCACTTCAAGTAGGAGAATAAATATTGAGTTTCATGATGCACTTGATAGTTGTGAGGGTGGTAGTGGTCAATGAGTGACTAATGAGTGTCATTATATACCTCTAAATAATCAACAACATTTCAGTGAACAATTATCTCTAAAAGGAAGGATGATGAAATTGAATCATTTCCTATCAATGTCTTCCTATATGTTCCATTGAATGACATTCAATAATAATCTAGACTTGGGAAATCCATCTACCATTTCATTATTTTCCATGTAAACATGATTAATGGATTCACAAATAAAGATATAAGAGAGTGTATGAATCCAGTGGAAAACAAACCTGAACATTTAATTATCTAAATCATATAATCCCCTCATCCAATTTATCACCACTATAGAATATCCAAAGATTTGTAATTTAAAAAAGAAAAATTGAACTAGAAGTAAGAAAATTAATTTTAGGGCCATTAGCTCTGGAAAAAAATTAGTACCCTCATAGCCTAGCTTTATATTTTATAACATGAGACTCCCTCATAAACCATACACCACCCAGTTCTAAATTTTCTATCACCTCTAGAAGCCCGCTCAAATAATCCTCCACCTCTTCCACAAATACTTTTCTAGCAAGATTTTCATTTTTATGTTGACTTAAAATTAATGAGTATATTAGAACTTAAGAATCACATTGTAAATATGGAATAATCTTATCCTCAAATAAGATATCATTCGTAAAGAGACACATACCACATGAAATGATGATTATCAATGCTTTATAATTTTTCACATCAGTGTTTTCACACCAGTTCCTGAGACATTCTTCAATTGTATTTCCTTTCAAAACATATTTAAGCCTAGTGAAGAACTCAACCTCATTCCAAATGTGAATAGAGAAAATGAATAATGGAAGAAAATTCTTATTTGCATAAATAACGCCTACTAGGAAAAAACATACTCTTGTTGTACAAAGTATTCCATATAAGAACATTTCCTTTGAACTCCAACCACAACCACATGAATATCTTCGACTTAAGAGAACACTTGAACTTCCAAATTTCCTTGAAACACCAATCTAGATTCACTATTACATCATCCTTGCAACAAACCTTATAACCCAAATTGTGGTATAAAAGTATCTAGGTATAAAAATTATCTTGACAAGAAGGAATAACACCACTACAAAAGCTATTCCATAGACTCTATAATTCACCCTCTTATTGATAACCATTTATAGCATCTTCTAACACACACACAAAGAATATCGAACATGCATGATTCCAAAAGTACCCAAAACTATATTACTTAAGAGAGGATAAGTACATATAACAATCTCATGGTTACCTTCATAAAGGTCCATGTTAAATATCTTGGAAGCAATTTCCCTAGTGGGCCCATTGTAAGCATCATTTCATGCCCTATTATCACAAAGAATAATTTCACTAGAAACAATGGAAAGAAACAAACTAAAATGTTGAGAATTGTCCACCCATTTATGTTCTTCCCTGGGAAAAAGGGGTCATTTTAGAATGATGGCATGGATAAGAAATAATGAGGTGAGGTAAAATAATATAGTACTTTGATTATGAAGGACATGAACAAATAAGAAAATACTAAATAATGCTATAGAATAAATATGTAAATGCAAATCATAAATCTAACACAATTTATTAGGAGAGAGAGAATACTTGGAAAAGAATAGTTACTAGACCAATTCACTATGTGTGACGACACCCTAGTTTCATGAAACATCCACCAAAATAAGAAAATAATCCATAATATCACTCCAAAATTTTGAATAAGAGCTCCATTATAAGACTAAATGTTTAATCATGTAACACGTTTACAAATAGAAAAAATATGCCATCTCTAAATCAACAAGAAAGTGAATGAAGATATGGAAAATGATAATGAAAAGACTTGTAAACCATTCACCAATTATTGGATGAATAAAGAGCACGAAATTATATTAATTGAGTGCAATATGACAAACCCTAATGGATGAAAATGTAATTATTGCAATGATGAATATGTTAAGATCAAGGTAACGAGACAATGTAATATTAAATTTTATACATGTGAACACTTTATTGATGAAGTAGTGTTGGATGTAGTACCCCCGGATGTGTGTGGTGTAGTGTTTGGGATCTCCTACATGTATATGAGGGATGCAATCTTCATGTGAAGAGGCAACCAGTACCGCTTGATCAATATGGGAAGTACTATATAATAAAGGCACATAAATGTAAATTGATGTCACTGGTAAGTGCCAACCAAGCCAAGAAGTTGATTAGTCCCAGTAAAAAAAATGATTTACTTTTCTTATGAGAATTTTTTTTTGATGATGAGTTATAAGAGTAAAGACACCAACTATTGGCTAACCTTAAGAAATTTAAGTTTTGTCAACATTCATTGGTGTATTTAGGGTATGCGATGAGTGGAGGGGAACTCAAAATAGATCTCACAAAGATGGAGACAATCATGAAATGGCCAATTCCTACAACTGTCACTGAAGTTAGGATATTTTTTGGGGCAACATAGTACTCATAGAAGTTCATAGCTTCGTTTTCAATAGTATGTGTACCATTCCATACCATAACAATAATTGGTAAGAGTTTCCAGTGGGGGAAGAATTAGTGGAAGGCTTTCGATGAGATAAAAGAAAGATTAGTCAAGCACCAGTTATTGCATTACAGAACTTGCAAAATACTTTTGAATTGGATACAAATCCAAGTGGGTATGACATGGGAGTATTTTTTATGAAAGGGGGGTATGTATACTATCATTTTGAAAATGTTCATTGGGAATTTCTCAAGTACCCTACCTATGACAAGGAAATCTATTCCATGGTTCAACTGGTTAAGAAGTGGATGCACTATTTGATGGGAAAGGAGACCATCATTCACATGGATGACGAATTTCTATAGTATTTGCAAGGCTAGAGTAACCTACAACAAACTAGACATTACACGTGGATGGGGTTTTTACAATAGTTTCATTTAGTCATTAAGTATACCAAACGTAACACAAATAGGTTGGAATACATGTTTTCAAGGCCACCCACATAAAAGATTGTATATTTGGGAACTCTGATGCACATCCATCCTTTTACCCATGATGCATATAGAGAGGCATACACAAAATATGAGGACTTCAAGGAGGTGTTTCAATATCTATAGGGCTTCATTCATAAAGAAGAAAGGGATGGTATCTCCAGAATGGGTTACTGTATAAGCTAGATAAGTTATGTGTTCCTAAAGGTGAAAGATTGAAATTGATCAAAGAGGCTCATGCCTCCAAGGTGATAGAAAATTTTGTTGTTGGAAAGATGATTCCTAACTTACATAGGTATGTGTACTGGTTGTAAGGTACCAAATCTATTATATTAGAATAATAGAGAAATAATGGAGAGAATAATACTGAGATAGAAACAAAATACAGAAATATTGCAGAGATAACAAAGGAACAACAAATTATATGGAACCACAACACCATAGTTATACCTTTATTGATAGGAAACCATGTTCATTTGCCTTTTTGAAGGGGAAACCTCTAGAAGAGAAGAGCGCTATTACAATAATTTTCCAAGAAAAAACTTCTCATACCCTCTACTCTTATTTATACTAAATATGTCTATCCAAAAGAGCAATCTAGAGGAAGATCTTTCTAGAAGCGGAAGCTTCTATTAGGTCTTCTTACAATTGACTTATTCCTCCATATTACTAGGCCTTATTAATATTGATATTTATTACATGGAAATATATTATTCTACCCACTTGAGGGGTAAGGTAGGTTAGGTCCCTAACACTGGCCTAGAATTTAAGAATATGTATCACAATATATTAGAGAATGCATATTTTTTTGTAGCATCAAGCCTAGAAATAGAAAGCAAGTTCTATGCCATCACTTACCTATACCCACTTGACCTTGGGAAAGCATTTCCATGGATGTTTTGGGAGGTTTACCAACAACCAAGAAGGGACATGAATATATATTTGTTGTAATTGACAAGTTCTATAAGATGTGCATTCTCATTCCTTGAAAAAAGACCATCAGTTGACAAGAAACAACAACCAAGTTCCTTGAAAAGGTCTAGGTTCACTTTTGGATGCCAAGGAGCATCATATTAGGCAAGGATACCAAATATCTCAATGCATTTTGGAATACAGTGTTGGAGAATATGGACGACTAGTTGAAGAGATCTAGAACATTCTATCCACAGAGAGATGGGAAAACATAAGTATTCAATCGAAATTTAGTGCATCTTTTTAGGGGTTACAATCAGAAGCATCTAAAGACCTAGGATGAAAGTATGATCTATATACAACACTCTTCTAATAGAGCAATGCACACTTCTATTGGTAAGTCACCTTTTGATAGTTGCTTTAGATATTTTCCATCTTCAACCTTGGATGTTGTATATAGATAACAAGAAGAAGTGAGGGAGGCCCTGATAGAAGATGCATTTAGAGAAGAAAAAATGTTGATAAGATTAGGCAGATCCATTTGCAAGTTTAGGAGACATTGAAGAAGTCACAAGAAAAGTGTAAGGCCAAACATGATCAACATAGAGCTGAGAAGTCACTCAAAGTGGGAGATAGAGTTTGGTTAAAATTAAATAAGGAAACACTAAAGGGTCCTGGTAAGAAGATCAAGGCTTTGCGGTATGAACCTTTTGAAGTATTGGAGAAGGTAGGAGATAATTCCTACATACTCATTCTAGCCCCATACATATGTATTCACTCAATATTTAATGTAGAGAATTTGAAACTCTATGAGCCTTCCATGTTGGATAAGGAGGAGGAGCAGGTCCTACCTACCATAGAGGAATTAACACCATATGCTCAAGAAAAGTTGGAAGAAGACACAATTTTGGAGATGAAGTCTAGAACTACAAGATAGGGGAAACATGACCTTTGAAAAATTGGGTTGAAAGGAGAACTTACTAGTAAATTAAAACGGTACTCTAGAGAGAAGTTGGTAGAGGGAAAAAATTTTCACCTCATTTAGTAAACATTTTGGGGACCAAAAATCTCCCTGAATGGGGAGGTATGATCCAGAGTGGATCATTATATAAGTTTTCATCTATCTCAGTACTTTCTGGGTGGAAAAAATCTGAGGAATTAGCTTGCGGGGTCGTTTTAGAGGTAGTTCCCTGTTTGGAAAATTAGGGTTGAAAAAATGTTTGAAATATTCCAAAGCCATTTTAATGCATCAAACGACACTTTTTTAGGTCCAAACCCTACTTTGAGTAATATTCCATGTTTTTTGCAACAAGACCTTTCCAACGATACAATAATCACCTCAATTTGAGCTTGTATGTAAATGTTATGCATCTCGCAAGTTGACCTACTATGTTGACCACCATGGTAAGAGAGGATGTCACATCATCACCCATTACTTGTGCATATGAGGCTAGCCATGTGTTGAATTTCAAGAATATTCTAGAAGGTCCAAAATCTTATCACAATTGAGGGTTGAAGAAGTCAAAACCTACCCAAAGATGGCTATTGGGCTACATAAAATATCGGGTCACTAGGAGGAGAAGGGGTTTCATTATTTTTCATTATATCTTTTTCAATAGCCGAGAAAACATCTAATATATATATTTAGTGAGCATAATAGAGGAAGGAGGATTTTGTAGTAGTTCATAGTGTCAAAAGGTAACTCCATAGTGAGTTTCCATTCCTTATATGTGCATTTTTATAACTAAAGCAAAGAGAGGAGAACAAAAACCTCGCCTTCTAGTTGGATTTTGTCATGTATTGGGTTTCCCAAGTCAAATCTGGTGTTCATTTGTGTGGATGGTGTGTATTATGTGACTGTTTTTTCATTTTTATATTTCAGTTATTTCTTGAATTCAAGTCATAAGCTGGAGATAATAAATCTGGGGTCTAACAAAATAAACCACATAAATGTAAGATTTCAAAATATTATAAGATATGTTGTGACGAAATGTTCTAGAGGAATTTCCAAGATAGTTTACATATCACTAATGTAATATGCTTCAATCTCACTCTTATCTAATTATTGATGGGTTCTCCATAAAAGTAGGTGCAAGTTTGAGTACCATAAATAATAGTCATAGTCTAAACGTTTTACAAAATGATTCTTTTGCGACGAGTTTTTTTAAGGTATATTTGCTCAAAATTCGGCAGGAAATTGTTAGATATGTATATTTGAGTGATTATTTATGTATAATTCGAGTGCCCCAAGGGTTTTCAGCATGTTGAATCCATTTATGCATTCAGAAATGGATTTTAAACAACAAAAAATAATGGTTTCAAATAAATTTATATCACCGGATTCTAGCAAAAAAAAACCATTCCGTAGAACAATTAAACAACACTTAAATAATATACCAATAACCTCTTATTATCCTACACAAATTTTAATGAAAAGAGAAAAAAAAAATTACTTAAATTTTTTTTTTTACGAAAATGAATATAGAAAACATTGCATAATCACAAATTAGGCTCCCCGTACTAGTTGATCTTTCTTGTTTTTGTTGTTAGCTTAGACTAGAAAGAATTAATTTTCCATGGACCAGCTTTTGAAATTATTTTGCATTCATTTTCCATGGACCGGCTTTTGAAATTATTTTGGGAGCTTGCAGCATAAGTAAAAATAAAAAGTCGTGGCAATTCTTGACGGGCTATAGTTGTTTTTAATTGTATTTTTATTTGAAACATTAATATCCATCGATGCTAAGTAATAGTATTTCATATGGATTATGAATTGAGTTGCAAGTGGTTCAAATGTATAATAAGACACCGCATCTAAATAATTTGAAAGAGTTATTGAAAACTAAGTTAAGTTTAATAAAAATGTAAATGCATTTTTTGAATATTTTATTTTTAATTTTATGTTTAATAAAAAATAAAAAATAAATTATGTTTAACAATTTTTTTTTATTTTTTATGTTTAATAAAAAATAAAAAATAAATTATGTTTAACAATTTTTTTTTATTTTTTATGTTGAATATAAATGTAAATGTAGTTTTTAAAAAATCTATTTTTAATTTTTTATATTTTAATTTTATAATAATAATGATATATAATTATTAAAAAAAAATTATTACTAATTTTATAATAATATTATATATTAGCAATAACCATTTTATAAAAGTGGTTGATATATGTTATCAACATTATGCCTTGAAGAAGATCATTAATAAGTGTTAATTTTATTGCATTAATACATGATATATAATAATAATAATAATGAATTAATGTAACAAATTAATATTAATGAATTAATGTATATAAATTAATTGTCTATTAATATATTAATGAAATGTATAAATTAAAGTATTAATTTACATTAGTGTGTAATGTAACGTTGTAATTGATTGATTGATACATTAATAATGTAACATGTTATATTAAGTAATACACTGATACATTATTAATTAATACATTGCTAAAATATTGATACACTAATAAAGTTAATACATAAATAAAGTATAAATATACTAATAAAGTAATAATACATTCATCTTAATGTGTTTAGTAATACAATACTACATTACTATAATGTATAAATTAAAGTACTAATACTACTATTGCTGAAAGAAAATAATATTTCTCCGCGGTTTGGAAGGAGCATAGTAGATCTGCAGTTTTGAAATTATATCTCTGCAGTTTTGAACTAGAATAATACTTCTCTCTCTCTCTCTCTCTCTCTCTCTCTCTCTCTCTCTTTTTGGTTTTCTCTAAGATTATATATCTAGGGTTTTCAACGCAAATAATATTTTAATTTCTAAGATTATATATCTAAGGTTTTGAACAGGAATAATCTCTGTAGCTTTTACCTTTTTTACCTAGAATAATCTCTGTACTTTCTCTGGATTTCTCTGTCATCTTTAGAAATAATTTTTTGGCTTCTTCAATGGGTTGAGCATTTGGACATCTAAAATGAGGTGAGTCACTTTTTACTTTGATTCAATTTTAGTTTTACGTAAAGATATATATATATTGGTGGCTTGGCTGTGACCTTAAAAATAGATTATTATTATTATTATTAATGTATAATACATTAATAATACATTAATAAAGCATTAATACATTGACCTTAATTTATTTATTAAAATATTAATACATTAATGTATAATGTAACATATCAAAGTATTAATACATTAATAATGTAATTAATTAATTAATTGATACATTAAATACATTATTGACTAATGCATTGCTAAAGTATTAATTAATACATTGTTAAGGTTTTAATACACAAATAAATTATTACATTGATTTAATACATTATTACACTAATAATGCATAAAAATATATACATTTCATATATTAAATGCATTAATAAAAAATTATTAAAGTATACATTAAAACATTAATAAAGTTTTAATACACTAATGTATTAATGTATATTTTAATGTATTAATTAATGAATATATTAATACATTATTAATAATGTATAAATTAAAGTACTAATATATTAATATCTTAATGTATAATACATTAACAACAAAGTATTACATTAATAATACCTCAATAAAGCAATGCATTAAGCAAAAAAATATTAAAATATTAATACATTAATATCTAACAAAACATATCAAGTTATTAATACATTAATAATGTAATTTATTAATTAATTGATACATTAATAATGTAATTTATTAATTAATTGATACATTAAATACATTATTGACTAATAAGTTGCTAAAGTATTAATTAATACATTGTTAAGATTTTAATACACTAATAAAGTAATACATTAATTTAATACATTATTATACTAACGATGCATAAAAATAATAATACACTAAGTATTATTTTTATATACATTAATTTGATGATGATGATGATGATTAACGTTCACTAAGACCTAATTGGTCTATCAGACCCTAAGAGCGTAAGTGATTACTTGTGATT
This sequence comes from Picea abies, assembly GCA_900067695.1. Lineage (NCBI taxonomy): Eukaryota > Viridiplantae > Streptophyta > Pinopsida > Pinales > Pinaceae > Picea > Picea abies. The sequence goes on along the minus strand of CBVK0100228139.1, from coordinate 69 downwards.
CTTTAGAATTTTGGTTTTGTGCTCAAAAAGCGTTAAGAGAAGCTTTCCAAGATCACCATACTTTTGTTG
>CBVK0100228138.1:0-25789 GCA_900067695.1 Picea abies | reverse complement strand
AATGAGCACAAGATTAGAAGAGCCCTAACCTCATCATCAAAGTCCACTTTGAAAGAACTTAGTTGATTAGTAACCATATTAAATTCATTTAAATGATTTGCAATAGACCCACCTTCTGACATTTCATATTAAATAATCTCTTCATTAGAAATACCTTATTTGACGCCGAGGGATTTTCATACAATTTGGCCAATGCATCCATCAAACACTTCACTGTCTTTTCTTTCAGAATATTGAAAGCCACCGATGCTTCCAGGCTCAGTTGTATCATTCCTGGAGCCTTTCTGTCAAGAATCTCCCATTCTTCGTCCTTCATGGCCACCGACTTCTTTGCTACTCCGCTCAATGGTAGGAATAGATCCTTCTGATATAAATAGTCTTCCATCTACATCTTCCATAATTGGTAGTTTTGGCCGTTACTTTTCTCGACCCTAAACTTTCCATCTTCCAACATTGCTCCCACTCGAACCAGGAACCCTCTTTTCCTAGGAATTACCTTATGCTCTGATACCAGTTGTTAGAAAAAACAGTACTGGGGAGAAATAAAATAAAACAAATGCAGAAACAAAACACAAAAGACACACAATACAAGAGAGACACAGATTTACGTGGTTCACCCAGTGTGGGCTACATCCACTAGAGAAATTGCCAGGTCCTTCCTTTATTATTATCCAGCAAATGAAGGGATACAACCTACAACAAAACCCGTTGTAACTTCCTCTTCTTTCTCTCACAGTCTCCTCTCTTAGAATACAATATTCACCACCATCCATAGTCGCGATACATTTCCCACATAATCTCTACCATTAGATCTGCGAACTTATAATGAACGGTCTAGATTTACAATGAAATTACAATATACTTTTACAAGGTAATTTTTTCTTCAAGGGCTTCGCCCCCGAACCCCCGCTGGGGGCCCACTTTCCCCCAGAGCCCCCAACTAGAGGGATAGTCCCCCCAGACCCCGCAGAGGGGTACCCCCCCTCTGTACTCCCCGCGTGGAAGAGTGTACATACTTCTGGGGTATAAACACGGCTGAAAGCAAGGACCTCTGAATCAGGAAGATAATCAGGCTCCACAACCAACACGTTCCTTTTTCTGAGCCAAAATGGCTCTCTGGTTCTCTATTAGAACCTCTCGAACAATCCATAGGTCCCTTATTGAAACTTGCCTGTGTTTCTGAGAACTAAGCACGAGATTCACCCCCACATGATCACTGGTTGTGAGCACAGGCCTTATCCAAAAGGTGTTCCCCACATTTCATGATATCGGGGATCCTGATGTCCAGGCACCATGTTCTTCTAAGTCTCAAAACCCCAAATCCTGATTCTTATTCAAGGAAAAATCTAATGGCCCTGCATCTTCCTCATTCAACGACCACGATCGTTTCACGGTTTCACGAGTTGGGACTTCCTGTCTCACGACTCCCCCTTCCTTCGAACTCTCGTCTCCAAAAATGCTGAAAAGGGATTAACTGGCTATGGCTCCTCCCTTAGCCTCCATCCATGTGACCACGCCCTATGACCTGGGGCTAAATCCTCCAAGCGCGTCATGATTTCAGGGTTCATGAAGTTGCGATGCAACTCCAACCTCTCCTCCTTCTAATCCTTGAAATGTCAAAATGTCGATTACTCGCCACGTGTCCTCTCTGATGGATGGTTTTGATTCTTTCGCGAAATCATCTTTCGCGATTTTTGGGGAAGTCTTCCCCTCTGATTTCCCAGTGCCCAAATCTCTGATTGGTGTAGATATTTGACACCTGTCACCTCAGATCCAACGGTCCAGAATGATTTTATGATTTCCACGATTTTGAGTCCTCTTTCTTCACCACCCTTCTGTGCCTAAGTCCTAAAACCCCGATGACTTCTGGATCTTCGCCATGAGTCCTCCAGAATGGATGGTCCTGTTTCTTTCAGGACTTTCCTTTTTGGGAAATTGGGGGAGTCTTTACTGTCGAACACCCAGTGAACAAATCCTCGAAATGTGGATCTCTTGACATGCATCCTCTCAGATGGACTGTCCCGATGATTTCATGACTTGACGAGTCCTCTCTCCTCTATTGTTATGAGGTTTAAACCTCATGCACCTTCCCTCAAATCTGATGACTATCAATCCTCGGTGCTATATCTGATGGCCCAGATCTATTCTCTTACATTGTGAGAGTTGAACAATCCCACCGTTAACTATCGTGCAACTCTACCTGATCCAATGGTTTGCAGCTACTCGGTGCTAGATCGGATGGTTGTTGTGCTTAATCTCTTCCACAATCTCATTTGAGTGTCTATACATATATTTGGATGGTCCAGATATCCACTTTTGCCAATCCAACGACAGTCATTTCTCCTCCTCCTGAGCTTGTGCTTCTTCCTTTCCCTTGGAAGAATTTTGATGCTTGAAGGTCTCAACCTTCGATGCTTCCCTTGCGAGCCCGGTTCCCTTGGGTCTCATCTGCATTATAGAAACTCTTCCCCTCCTAAACTTTGTCAACTCAGAAACCTCAATGGGGTTTCCCGATCTTCTATTCCTTCCTTTATTTCTCTGTGTGCAAAAGGCATTGTTCCTCCTAAGCTTCAAGACTTAGAATAGGTCCATCCTCGCACATTCCTTGTGCTGTTGATATTTCTTCAATCTTAGATTGGAAGTATTTCTTGGAAAGAAATGCTTCATGCCCTCCTGGCATTCTTTTTCTCAATGCACACCTTGTAGAGCCTTTCTTCGCACAGTATTCAGTAACTCTGTTTTTGTTCGAACTCGACAAAGAGTTTTTCTCATGCACACTTGCACTAGCTCAATTCCCACCTGGAAGAGCTCTACAAAATCGTTAGTGAATCTGTATTCTCATTGAACTGAAAATAGAGTTCCTTCTGTACATCTCTTGCACCCGCTCTGTGCCCACCTGGCAGAGGTTCTACAGAACATCAGATGCTCTATCTTCCATGTTCTTTCCTCTACATAGTTTTCACCTCTAGAGTATTCAGTAACTCTGAGGCTCCTATTGAGTTTGTAAATGCTTCTGGTGTGCCCTCCTGGAATGTTCTTTCTGAGTCCATAGAGTTCAGATGTGCACACCTTGCACTAGCTGTAGAACTTCCTATGTTCTTTTGTGCACTCCTTGCCCAGCCTAAAGAACCCATATTGATATCACAACTCAACAGATAGACAAATTCTATTTATCCCTGCAAATGTAAATCTAACATACATCTACAACATTCATTCATGGAAATATGTAAACACATAAACACACAGTATGCAAAAATATGCTTTTGTATTAATCTGAATGTCTATATAGATGTTTACAATAACTGGACTGTAACAAGTCCTAGTTCTTCTCAAGCTCTCTTTCTCTTAGAGCTTCTGCTTCTTAAGGCCACTCTACCCATACCTCTCCTATCTTCTTCTTCCCCGAGTCCCACATAGACTTGCTCTATCCTGCTTCCTTCTCTTCTGAAGCAAGATATTTTCATTACAAAAGAGGTGCTCTATTGAGCTCGTCCTCTTCACCTAACTTCATTGATTTACATTGAAGTTTTCATAAATGGTTTACCTAGACCTGTATACTATCTGGGCCTGCTACGAGCCTGCTACAAGAAACCCTTTAAGATAATTTGACAACTACCTAACAAAGTATGCTCGACATTAAAATCCTTACAATCGTTCAATACAATTTCAATTTTTTAAAATGAGAGGACTGGGCCTCCCTTCTCCTTTGAATGCATGCTGATGTGTTGCTTTACTGACACGTTCTTGGTGATTTTGCTGAGTTGGAGTGATTCTCCTACATCATACTCCTATGCTAGGAAAAACATGAGCTCTTGCTCATAATCTCCTCTTCTCTAGCATTGAAATCCACCTGGATCCCAAATCCTTTTTTGGAGTTGTCCATTTGCTCCTCTCCAGCTATGTTGTTGTTGTTGTTGCTTCTTCTGTTTCTTCTTCCCTACTACTATGGTAGGTTCTCCTCTACTCATCTCCTCCTCATTGACTAATTCTTGCATGAACCTCAAAATTAACCTTCTTATCTTCTCAATCACCTCATCCAGCTACTCCAGTGGTTGGCTCTCTATATGCAGTCTTCTCTGCTTCACTTTTTCCTTGTTGATGGGCAAATCAACTCTATCCCCCTTGCAATTTTCTCCATTTCTTGTGGCCTTAGTGTGCCACCTTGTTGTAGACTCCAGTCCTGCAGTTCCATCACTGAGTTGTTTCTCAACTTCTATTTCTGACAGATTAGCTCCTGTCATCTCCTCTTTTCATGGTTCAATTCCAATTTCTTCCACCTGCTCTTGGGGCTGGTATGATCCTCTACCTTCTTCCAACTTGGCTTGTTGGATGTGAAATCTTTTCACCATCACCCTCTTCTCTAGGGCTTCCAATTCTTCATATAAATCAACAAACTCCATGCTGTCTGCTTCCTCTTCTGCTGCAAGCTCCAATGTTGCAGTCACTTCTGTTTCATCTTCTTGGCTAAGAATTTTGAGCCAATCTGTTGAATGCTCTTCTTCTTTTCCTTGGGCAACTTCTGATATCTGCTCCATTTTTCCTCTTCTTTGACAATCTCTGTTGATTGTCCTCTTGTTTTTGTTGCATATGCAACACCTTTGTTGTCCTCAACTAGACTATGTGGTAGGAATATCCTAATTCCCCCAATGATCATAAGATTCCTCTGATCCTTCTTTTTCATCTCCTCTTGTTGATCCGAACTCACCTCTGAGTTCATGAGACTCCCACATGGTCTCATCTTCTCTCCCTTGCACACTTGGCAATATGGGATTTCTTCTCTACCCGCCTGGCAGTCTATGAGATCACCCGATCCCATCTCATTTCCCACTTGGCAATATGAACTTTCAACACTTCTCTCCTGGCAGTATACGAGACCTCCATCTAATCTCTTTCCATTGCCCATTTGGAAATTTTAATGTTCACCTCTGCCCATTTGGCGGTTTACGATATCTCCATCTGATCTCTCCTCCTCATCATCGTTGATATTTTTCTAAGTCTCTAGTTCAAAAATATGAACCATCTCCTATTCATCTCTGAGGCTTTCAGTATACCTCGGCCAAATTTTTAACAGCCTTTGCTATCCTCTAGCCAACAATTCGTTGACAACCACTTCACCTTCATTTTCATGGGCCATTCATATACCCAATGTGCTCTTGCACTCTGTTGCATTTCAAATGCAATATTTTCCATTCTTGCTCTTATTTCTTTGAGCTCCAGATCCATCTCTGGATTTATTTTCTATTGGTGGCCCTTCCTTCCACCATGTCCATGGCTTTCAGTAATCATCCTTCCCTTCTTCCTTCCTCCCTGGAAAACTTATGGATCACTCTATGTCTGGAAGCATCCCCATATTATCTCACAACTTACTCAGCTTTCAAATGTTTGTTGCCTATATGCAAACAGATCTCCATGCAGAATTTCGATATTCTTCCTTCCTTCACTTGCTGTCCTCAGGAAATTTTTTTTTGTTCCTGATACCACTTGATGATATCAAGTCATCTGCAAGCAAGGCTAGGCCTTCTCCTCTTTCTCTTTTGCCTTTGTTGCCTATAGAATTAAATTTTGTGCTCTGATACCAACTGATGGTGTGTATCATATTATATCCTTTCTCTACTATCTGTAAGAAAAGATCGGTATTCTGATTACCTCTATCGCCTACATAAATCAATTACAATGCTCTAATACCATTTGATGTGTATTAGAGTATTTTCTTCCTCTCCGTCTGTAAGTAAAGCTTGGCATGATGGCTTCCTCTGTTGCCTACAGAAGTCAAATTCCAAGCTCTGATACCGTTTGATGCAAACCTCCTACACCCAGCGGGGTCCGCGACCTCCCGATCACTGGATATTTCCTTTTTCTGAGCCAAAATGGCTCTCTGGTTCCCTGCTGGGACCTCTCGAACAATCCATAGGTCCCTTATTGAAACTCGCATGTGCGTCTAAGCACTAAGAACGAGACTCACCCCCACGTGATCACCAGCTGTGCCCATAGGCCTTATCCAAAAGGCGCTCGTCGCGTTTCGTGATATCAGGGATCCCGATGTCAAGGCACCCCGTTCTTCTAAGTCTCGAAACCCCCAATCCTGATTCTTCTCGAAGGCCAGATATAATGGCCCTGCATCTTCCTCAATCGATGGCCATGATCGTTTCTCAGTTTCGCAAGTCGAGATTTCCTGTCTCACAACTCCCCCTTCCTTCGAACTCTTGTATCCCGAAATTCCGAAAAGGGCTTAACTGGCTCTGGCTCTGGCTCCTCCCTTAGCTTCCATCCATGTGACCATGCCCTATGACCTGGCACTAATTCCTTCGGTCACGTTGCGATTTTGGGGTTCGTGAAGTTGCAATGAAAATCCAACGTCTCCTCCTTATAATCCTCAAAATGTCGAAACGCCGATCACTCACCATGTGTCCTCTCCGATGGATGGTTCTGATTCTATCATGAAATCTCCTTTCACAATTTTTGGGGAATTCTTCCCCTCTTTTTTCTTCGTGCCCAAATCTATGATGGGTGTAGATCTATGACACCTATCACCCCAGATCCAACGATCCATAATGATTTCACGATTTTTCCGATTTCGAGTCCTCTTTCTTCACCATCCTTTTACGCCGAAGTCCCGAAACCCTGATGGCTTCTGGATCTTCGCAATGCATCCTCCACAATGGATAGTCTTGTTTCTTTCGGGACTTCCCCTTTCGAGAAATTGGGGGAGTCTTCACTCTCAAACTCTCAGTGAACAAATCCCTGAAATGTGGATCTCTTGACACGCATCCTTTGAGATGGACAGTCCTGATGCTTTTGGGACTTGACGAGTCCTCTCTCCTCTTTTGTAATGAGGTTTAAACCTTTCACACCTTCCCCCAGATCCGACGACTATTGGTCCTCAGTGATATATATGATGGCCCAGATTTATTCTCTTACGTTGTGAGAGTTGAACAGTCCCATCATTACCTTCCATGAAACTCCGCCTGATCCAACGGTCTGCAGATATTCGACGCTATATCGGATGGTTGTTATGCTTAATCTCTTCTACGCTCTCCTTTGAGTTTCTGAACGTTAATTTGGATGGTCCATATATTCGCTTCTACCAATCCAATGGCAGACGTTGCTCCTCCTCCTGAGCTTGCGCTTCTTCCTTTCCCTTGGAAGAATTTTGATGCTTGAAGGTATCGGCCTCCGATGCTTCCATTGCAAGCCCAGTTCCTTTGGGTATCATTTGTGTCATAGAAACTCTTCTCCTCCTAAGATTTGTCAACTCAGAAACCTTGATGGGGTTTCTCGATCTTCTACTCCTTCCTCTATTGCTCTCTGTGCAAAAGGCATTGTTCCTCCTAAATTTCAGGACTTAGAATAAGTCCATCCTTGCATATTCCTTGTGTTGTTGAGATTTCATCAATCTCAGATTGGAAGTATTTCTTGAAATAAATGCTTCACGCCCTCCCGACCTTCTTTTTCTTGATGCACACCTTGCAGAGCCTTTCTTCGCAGAGTATTCAGTAACTCTATTTTTCTTCGAACTCGACAAAGAGTTCTTCTCGTGCACACTTTCACTGGCTCAATGCCCACCTAGAATAAATCTACAGAACCTTCAGTGAATCTCTCTTCTCGTTGAACTCAAAATAGAGTTCCTTCTGTATATTTGTTGCACACACTATGTTCCCACCTAGCATAGCTTCTACAGAACTTCAGACGTTTTGTCTTCCTTGTGCTTTCCTCTACACAGTTTTCACCTCCAAAGTATTCAGTAACTCTGAGGCTCCTCTTGAGTCTATAAATCCTTCTGGTGTGCACTCCTAGCACGTTCTTTCTGACTCCATAGAGTTCGAATGCGAACACCTTGCACTAGCTACAGAACTTCCTATGTTATATTGTGCACTCCTTGTACAACCTAAAGAACCCAGACTAATATCACAACTTAGCAGATAGACAAATTCTATCTATCCATGCAAATGTAAATCTAACATACATATACAACATTAATTCATGGAAATATGTAAACACATAAACACACAGTATGTAGAAAAATGATTTTGTATTAATCTGAATGTCTATACAGATGTTTACAATAACTAGATTGTAACAAGTATTAGTTCTTCTCATTCTCTCTCTCTCTCTCTCTCAGAGCTTATTCTTCCTAAGGCCTCTCTACCCAGAACTCTCCTATTGTTCTTCTTCCCCGAGTCCCACACAAACTCACTCCATCCTGTTTCCCTCTCTTCTGAAGCAAGATATTTTCATTACAAAATAGGGGCTCTACTGAGCTCGTCCTATTCACCTAACTTCATTGATTTACATTGAAGTTTTCATAAATGGTTTACCCAGACCTATATACGATCTAGGCCTGCTACGAGCCTACTACAAGCAACCCTTTAAGACAATTTGACCACTACCTAACAAAGTATGGTCGGCATTAAAATCCTTACAATCATTCAATACAATTTCAGATTTTTAAAATGAGAGGACTGGGCCTCCCTTCTCCTTTGAATGCATGCTGATGTGCTGCTTTGCTGGCGCGTTGTTGGAACTTTTGTTGAGTTGGAGCGATGCTCTTGCATCAGGGCACTTCTTATGGGATTGTGAAAACTAATTCTTCCCTCTAAAAACATGTTAGTTATGATGGAAATATAGAAAAACTACAATTTGTTGACTAGGATGAATTATTCAAGGTACATGCACAAGTTGTTAGAATATGGTGTAAAAATTTTAAACATAAGAAATTGAATTAGATTCTAGAGAATATAATTGAATTTATGGAAAATATGTATAACTCGAGAACAAATCATGTTCTTTAATAATGGAATGTTACTTTTGCTCTAAAATATAATGCATATGTTCACATTAAGATGCCACTTAGTATCTAAATGAATAAATTTCTTGAAATAAATTTGTACAGTTGTATATAAAAGTTAATTATTTCCTCCCACTATTTTTGAATATTTTTTAATGATAATTTTACATATTTTTAAATTGAAAAAGGTGGTGAAATTACAAGGTCAAGAGTTAAGACCGATTTTGATGGGATTAACATAATCAATATTTTTATTATTATTTTAGTTTGTAGATATGAATGTGTACTTTTGCACCATGTAATTTGTTTTCAAAGTGGGAAAGACAATAAAAGGTTAAAAAAGACAAGATATCCACATAACATGTTTCTAAAGAAAATATTTATCACTAAACCTTCTTTTAAGAGAACATGACCTATTTTCCTCTCTTGACCATAATCAAGGTTGTAAAAAACCACCTAGTGGTGCTTAGGATACCACTCAGAGGTGAAACAACCCATAGAGGGGGCATGTGTCATGGTTGGAGGCTTTATTAAAAGTGATATAGGATTATAAGGTTCACTTACCATGTAATTTCCTTATTTTCTATTTTTACCACGATTTGGGGCACTAAGGCCCTAGCCCAATCACTATTTCCTAAAACAAATTAATGAAGACCATATCCTACTTGACCAAAGATCCCATAGAAAGGTCATATCTCATGTTTCTATGAAACTTTCATGATGCTTGATATTGAGACACTTTATTAAATTCCTAAGGACCTTAGTGTTGTTCTCTTACCATTTTCAAGACCCAAAGACCCATAAATATTACTAAAAACATCATAATGTCCCATGTGGTAAACCACCCATAGTTGAAATATCCCAAAAAGTGGACATGTTTTATGTGATGTATGGGATGTAGGTTATTTTCATCGAAATTGAGCTCTATAAGATTTATTTAGGGAACAAGAACCTTGTTTTCCTCCCTATACCTCCGTTAGAGCTTGCAACCTATTCTTAGTTCATAGAAAAAACTAGTCATACTACCCATATCCCACTTGCATGTGATTGATATCATACAAAGGTCATTTACGTTTGTTTAAGGACTCACTCGTGGTGCTTTATATTGAGAATCAAGTTTTAGGAACAAGGGATATTTTTCCCTTCCGCAACTATGTTCAAGGACAGAATACCCATCCATGATACCCAACACATTTTATGGAACCCATATTCAACTCATATACTAAAGAATCCTTAGAGAAAGATTAATTCCTAGTTTTTAGGTGTTGTTGATGGTGATTGATCTTGATAAAGTTAAATTAGGGAATAAGGTTGTTGTTTCCTTATTGACCATTTTTATGCATTAACACTCATTTATGGTGCACAAAACTTACTCATGGAACCTATATCCCACTTAGATACCAAAGAGAACCTACAATTATCCCATGCATTGTTTCAAACACCTATTCAAGGATATTGAGTTCAAGAAGCTTCAAAAATATCCTAAGGATCTTGTCCTAATTATTTGATGATGGTCAAGGCCCCATGACCCATCTGTGATGCATAAAACCTTCTAAAGCAATACATATACAACTTAAGTGCTAACGCGAAAGGAACCCCAAATAAGTGTGGTTCCATGTTGTTTTTTATGGTGCCTGATTCCAAGACTTTTCTCACGGTTTGAAAAACTTGTTTTCTTCACTTGAAATTGTTTAGACATTGAGAACCATTCTTGGTTTTCAAGACCTAGTTTCCTTATCCGATATCCCTATAGTAGGCCAATTATACATTATAGGGGTCCTATGTGTTGGTCCCAAGACATTTTATGTGACTTGGGCGTAAGAAGCTATTCTTAGGGACAAGGTGGTTCTCTCCCTCCGTTAAACATTGTCAAGGGATTATGGAAATTGTTTCCCTACCATGACCATGGTTAAGGATCTAGACTCATCATTGGTGCATAAAACATCGTAAGACACCCATGGACAATCTTATGCCAGAGAAGCCATAGTGAGGGCTCATGTTGTGATTTCTAGGTGTCATTCATGGTGCTTGAGATAAGGAAGGCTTGATTATGGATTAAGGAATTTTTTTCTCCCATTGACCATTTGAGGCCTCAAGACCCATTTTCAATACTCAAGACCTACGTATGGTGATAGTATCCCACTCAAAGAAATACAAAGGACTAGTGTGTCGGTTCAACACCGCATCCAAGGATATTGATCCTTATAAGATCAACAATATCCAAATTTACTTGTTTTCCTTCCTCGATCATGTTCAACACTCCATGACCCATCCTCAATGCACAAAACATTCTAATGGTGTCCATATCCAACTTCGATGATAAAAAACCCCTAGAGAGTTTCTATTTTATTGTTTGCAAGTGTTATGGAAATCAATCGAGAGAAGATACATTTAGGGCCTAAGGACCAAGTATTTTTCTCCTCTTGTAGTGTCCCCGAGGCCGAGCCCCATTGCAAACCATGTTCTGAAAGAAATTGTAATTATGTTTCATAGGATGGTGAGCCGAGTTTTTTATAAGCTGGTGGCTTATGTGATTGTTAGGCCAGAGAGCCCAAGGGTTGGAGGCCAAGGTCCTGATTTTGTACCTATATGTATGCATCACATTAATAAAATAATAATACTGCCATGGGTAGACCGACCATGATGAATGAGTGAAGGGGGAATAAGAATCCACATAGAAGGCAAGGGATTAGGGGATGGAAGGTGGGAAAGGGGCTAAGTGTTGGGCCTGGGGGATAAGCCTAGGGGGCTTAATCCTTAGGAATAATATTTTAATATTATCCCAAAAAGAACATGTGCATTTTATGTTTTATTTTTATCCTAAGTTCCTGGCAAGGGGAGGACGTGCAAGGGTGATGCGTGCTGGTGGAACGTATGGAGTTCCATGGGTGACAAGTGTCAACCGTGGCGCATGCGCATAAAATAGCCAAGATAAGTCGTGAGGGGGTTCCTCCACCATTCCACCCAACTGCCTGAGTGTGTACAGAGCTCGGAGCAGTACGACCGAACCAATCTCTGCAAGAGATCCTCGTGATTCCCTGTGAGCCGAAAAGCCTATGTTTGGCTCTGAAAACCCGTGTATATCCTCTGTTCTGAAAGTTGAGAAGCCTGTGTTCGTTTTTGAAAAGGCTGGGTACACCCTCTCTCTTCTAAGTCGTGGAACCTATGTCATTCCCTGCGTGGATTTTTTGTCACACATTCCTAAGAACCAACCCTGTGAGACCTTGCGCCATTGTTGAGCTTGTTTGGGAAGCCCAAGTCTGTATTCCGGGTTGACTTTGGTGGACCTACAGAGATGGATTGCGCATGGATTGTTGTCCAGTGCAGGTTGTGATTGAGCTTGTGTATGACCTCTCTCTAGGTGAGGGAGGTGACTGTTTTTTGAAGAGGTTTCTTCCAGAGAGTGTCCAAAACTATCTTCAGGCTCTGAGACTTCCTGATCTGGCATGTTGTCGAGACCCAGAGAGGGAGGTTAGAACTGATGGACTATGCTTGTGAAGGTGTATACTTCTAGGAGGAACAGGCATGTGGGGAATGAGATTCTGGTAGTAGTGGGCATAAGATGGCATCTTGGGAAGAATCCTTCCAGATTTTCTGTGTTGTTTTCCCTATAACCTTATCCTAGCCGAGGATTCCTTACCTTGGGGTGGAGCATAGTCCCAGCTCGAGGGTGACCCATTGTTGAGATTATGAGCAGTGCGGTCTAAGGCTGGGAGGTTTGTGGAAGGCCTGCACTTGGTTGGTGGATTCTACCACTGTTAAAACATAAGTATCTGATTATGCTTATGTTATCACGATTCTTGTTGTGTATATGAATTAATGTTAAATGCTATTAATTGTTAATTATAGAAGAACATCTTATGTTTACTCTGAGTTTAATTGAATCTCTTGATTAAATGCATGTTATTATATAATGCATGTATGAGTTGTTTACCAAGTGGTATTATAGTATTATTTTAAGAGAATATAAGCCTTGGTAACTGAAAGGTGGTGTTACAGTTTGGTATCAGAGCCAAGGTTTTGACATTGAACCTAGATGGGCCAGTGGAGCGGTCTTTGGACCAAGAATGCGAGAGGATATTGGGTCTGGAAGGCCAATTTCGGACCCTGGTTTTCTATGAAGTGTTAAGGAGTTACTTGATGAGTTTTTAAGCTCAGAAGGTATAACGGTGTTATGAAACTGCAGCCAGTGTGGTATAAGGCGACAGGGAGAGAGGACTCCACACCAGAAGTGTTGGAGCCTTAGGATCTGTTCGGAAGGGAATGAGAACCCTTGTGACCATCAAATATGGAGAATGTGCACAAGGCTTAAAGCCCTTTGGAGTTGCATAGAAGTGTGGAAATCATGATATGCGAAATCCAAAATTAGTCAGTATCATCCATCAGAAAGAATGCATGGAGAGCGATCAACCTTTCGCTGACTCATAACTTGAAATAGTCAAAGGGTGAGTTCATGAGAATTCACGAAACGTGAATTCATGATTGGATCATAATCATCAATCTAAGAGAGATCTGGACCGTTAATTGTCCAGGAAGAAATCGACATTTTGGGAGATGGGAAGTGAGGAGAGGTGAACACCTCCGAAACCCAAAACCCTGAAATCCCGAAACAATCTACATTGTAGATAGTGGGGAGAAGAACTTGACCGTTGGATCAAGTAGTTTAGTAGACAGTGATTTTGGGATTTCGAAAACTGGAAGTTCAAGATGTGTGGAAACACAAACTTCCGATGCCCGAAACCCCGAAATGCTGAAAGGATCTGCGTCGTAGATCTGATCGTTGGATTTTACATGGAATGGACATGGACACATGGATGTGTACCACATGCCAGTGGGTCGAGAAGAAAAGTGAGAGTGGTGGAACCCGATGACGTTGTTGAAAAGTGATGTGGACCCTCATGAACATGCCAAGTTCTACCGTGGTTGTGGGTGACCACTGTGCTATGTGGGCCCGGAGGGTAAAGTAAATTGGAATTTCAAAAGTAGGGGTTGGAAAGGAAAGAAAGTCTGAAAGCCTCGTGGACCAAAACCCCGAAACGAGAAGTCCCGAAGTACCAAAATCTCCGAAGACGGAAGAATCATAGCGGATTTTAAGGATGACAACTATGTTGTGGGCCCGGAGAGTAGGGAAATCGAATTTTCAAAATTCATAAATTGAAATGAAAAAAGGTTGGGAGTCACTACATCGTGAACTCCTGGGTACCGAAGACCCGAAAACCCAAAAAATGAAGTCCTGAAATTGCAGATCCGAATGAGAGATCAAAAAACTTATTTGAATTGAAACATCTTTTGTTCTTGTTCGTATTGGCTTATAAATGTTGTGGATTGTTCGTGAATTTTTAGTGGCCTGACAAACTTCGAATTAAATTGCATAGTGCATGTGCAGAGTTCAATGAAGAGTCAGGACTCCAGTTAAGCAACACCGAGTATGGAATGGGAAAAGGTGCAGATTGCCTCAGAAACAGGAGACAAACGGGAAGGAAAGGATGTCAATGTGGAAGTGGAAGGATCGAACTCCAATGGACATGGAAAAGAGAAGGATAAGGAAGGAAACATAATGAAAATCATTGAAGGATTGAAAAGAGAGGCCCAGGCTTGTCGAGTTGATAGTTGAAAGCTCATGAAAGTCAATGATCGACAGGGTGAATTAAACTTAAAAATTTTGAAGAGCCTGGAAAGAATAGAGAAGAAACTCGAGAAGGGAAGAGACTTGAGTAAGACAAAGAGTTGTAGAACCCCTGGGAGAAGAAGGAGATAAAGAAGTGTCAGGATTATTGAGAGGAGAAGGAGGTCGAGGAGTGGTAGCCGACATCATAGTCGCTCCCAAAGACATTCTGGCAGGGAGACACATAGTAGTTCAAGCCTGTCCCCTACCAGAAAACACCGAAAATCTGGAAAGGATGAATTGAAGGGGGATATGAACAAGATTAAGCCTCCAACATTCGATGGAGAACATGAGAAGGAGGAAGATGCTGAGACATGGTTTCTTAGCATGAAGAAATACTTCCAACTACAGAATTATTTTGCCCATGCAGAAGGAAGAATTGCAATGTATCAACTAAAAGGAAAAACATCCATGTGGTGGGATCAGTTTGTGCAAGTGTAGCACATCATAGAGAAAGAGGTCACGTGGAAGGAATTTAAGAGGTATTTCAAGAAGAAATAACTAACTAAAAGATACTATGACAGAAAGATCAAGGAGTTCTTTGAACTCAAGCTAGGCAGCATGACTATTGATGAGTATGAACGAAGTTTTCTAGAACTACTGAAGTATGTTCCATTCATCAAAGACAAGGCTGTCAAGATTCAGAGATATCTGAGTGAAATACCACCTTCCATGGGTGAAAAGATTCAATATGATGATCCTAAGACTATGGAAGAAACAATAAGAAGGGAGAAATGCTTGTATGAACAGCAAGGAGAAAGGCCTATCCTTCGGAAGGCTTGGAACGATCAAAGGAAGTTTAAGAAGGAACAGAGGCAGAAGGGAAACATGCCTTCCTTTTTCAGAAACAGTCTTCAGGGAAAACCATCATTTAGACAGCTGAGAATGACTGAAGAAGCAACACAAAGATAGAGACAGATGCCCATTCAGTGTTGGGGATATAAAGGAAACCACAAGTACAAATATTGTCCCCATAAAAATGGTAAAGAGAGAATTGTACATACTATTCAGCAAGTTGAAATAGTGGAGGATATGAGCAATAGAATGCCGAGGATCTATGCATCCCTAGACAATAAGCAAGCAGAATTTCAATCGCACATGATTGAAGTGGAGGGTATGATTAAAAACCGACCACTAATTATTTTAATTGATTCAGGGGCTAGCCATAGTTATTTAGATCCTAGAGTGGTGGAAAGTTTGCATCTAATGAGAAGAAAATATGAGAAGTCTTGGTTAGTGCAGTTGGCCACAGGGACCAAGAGGAAGGTCACTGAATTGGTTAAGTCATGTTCAGTGGACATGAAAGGAATGAGCACTAAGGCTGAATTGAACATTCTGCCTTTAGGATCATACGATTGCTTAATTGGGATGGATTGGTTGGACCAACACCATGCCCTTTTGGACTACCGCAACAAGAGGTTTGCGTGCCTGAACGAAGAGGGAAATCAGGTAATAGTCCAAGGAATTCCCAGAGCAGTGGCTGTCAGAGAAATCTCAGCCATGCAGTTGAAGAAGTGTTATAGGAAAGGTTGTCAGTTATTTGCAGCCCGTGTGGAAGAAGCATCCCGAGATGTAGTCTCGAATTTGGAAGACCACAAAGTACTCAAAGAATTCAAGGATGTATTTCAAGAGGTACCTGGACTACCTCCGAAGAGGGACATCGATTTTTCTATAAATTTGATGCCTTGAGCAGCTCTAGTTTCGAAGGCTCCTTATAGAATGAGTATGCTAGAGCTGAAAGAGTTGCAATTGCATCTCGAAGAGCTACTAAAGAAGGGATACATTCACCCCAGTGTGTCACCATGGGGAGCCTCGGTCCTATTCATGAAGAAGAAAGATGGGACGCTGAGACTGTGCATTGATTTTTGGTAGCTGAATAAGGTCACTGTCAAGAACAAGTATCCTCTGCCAAGGATCGATGATATTTTTGATCAGTTGAAGGATGCAAAAATATTTTCAAAAATAGATCTTCGATCAGGATATCACCAAGTAAGAATAAAGGATGAGGACATCATCAAGAACACCTTTAGAACAAGGTACGGTCATTATGAGTTCACGGTGGTGCCGTTTGGACTATCCAACGTGCCTGTTGTTTTCATGTGCTTATTGAATGGAGTGTTCAGACATTATTTGGACAAGTTTGTCATAGTCTTCCTGGACGATATCTTGGTGTATTCCAAGACAGAGGAAGAACATGAACAACACCTGAGAATGGTGCTGCAAGTGTTGAGAGAACACCAGTTGTAAGCAAAACTGAGCAAGTGCTCATTTTGTCAAAGGCAGATCCATTACTTGGGACATATTATTTCAGAAGAGGGGATTGTTGTGGATCCTGAAAAGGTTGAGGCCATCCGAGAATGGTCAGTGCCAAGGAATGTGGCAGAAGTTAGATCTTTTATGGGTCTGGCAGGCTACTATAGGAGGTTTATAATTGGATTCTCAAAGATAGCTCATTCTATCACTTCCTTGCAAAGGAAGGAGAAGAAGTTCTAATGGACTGAAGAATGTGAGAGAAGCTTCCAGTGATTGTAGCATCTGCTAACCAACGCCCCAATCCTAAAGATTGTAGATCCAAATAAGGATTACGTAGTGTGCATCGATGCATGTAAGGAGGGACTGGGAGGAGTTCTCATCCAAGAGGGATATGTAGTTTGTTACGAGTCCCGAAAGTTGAAGGAGCATGAGAGGAATTATGCCACTCACAATTTAGAGCTGGCAACAATCGTCCATGCCTTGAGGAAATAGAGACATTACCTTATGGGAAAGAGATTTGAGTTGAGAATAGACCATAATGGTTTGAAGTATTTATTTGATTAGCCAACTTTAAATGCCAGGCAAATCAGATGGTTGGAGTTTCTATGCGAATATGACTTTGATATCAAGCATATCAAGGGAAAAAAAATAAGGTGGTTGATGCACTCAGCAGAAAAGTGCATGAACTACATGCTACAACCATTATCATGTATAGGACTGAGATGTAAGACAGAATTTTAGAAGCTGCAAATATTGATTTGCAGTACAGAGGTCTTGTAGCAAAGCTGCAACAACGTGAGAGACCACAGACCAAGGAAAGCTACACCTTGGGAACTGATGGTTTACTTCTGTATAAAAGAAGAGTGTATGTACCCAATGTCCGAGAATTGAAGATGGAAATTCTAAAGGAGATGCATAACGTGGCTTATGTTGGACATCCTGGATATCAGAAGACCGTGGCAGTAGTCAAAAGCCATTATTTTTGGCTGGGTTTGAAGAAAGAAATCGTTGAATACATCGCCAGATGTATGGAGTGCCAATAGGTTAAAGATGAGAATAGGCACCCAGCAGGGTTGTTGCAGCCTTTACCCATTCCTGAGTGGAAATGGGACATGGTGACAATGGATTTTATCACTGGACTACCTAGAACAAGAAAGCAACATGATTCAATCATGGTGGTGGTGGACAAGCTTACTAAAGTTGCTCATTTTATTCCACTGAAAACCACTCACAGGGCAGGAGATGTTATTGATATATTCTTAAAAGAAGTGGCATGCTTGCATGGAATTCCTAAGACAATTGTGTCTGATAGGGACCCGAAATTCACCTCGAATTTCTGGAAAGGAATATTTAAGGGATTCAGAACGAATATGAATTTTAGTACAACATATCATCCCGAGTCTGATGGATAGAGAGAGAGAGAGTGAACAGGGTAATAGAAGACATGTTGAGAATGTATGTGATGGATAAACCATCAAGGTGGGAAGACTACCTGCATTTGGTAGAATTCACCTACAATAATGGGTATCATGCATCATTGAAGATGAGCGCATTCGAAGAAATTTATGGAAGAAAGTGCAACACTCCAGTGAGCTGGGATAATCCAACTGATAGAGTAGTCGTTGGGCCTAAACTGTTCAAAGAGATGGAAGATCAAATGATAAAAATTAAACGGAATCTGAAAGCTGCCTAGGATAGGTAGAAAAGTTACGCTAACAGTAACAAAACCCATAGAGAATTCAAAGTGGGTGACCATGTTTTCCTAAAAGTGAAAACTAACGGGAGTTCCCTGAAGTTGGGAAGTTGCGCCAAATTTGCAGCAAGATTTTGTGGGCCATTTGAGATCCTGGAAAGGATTGGGCCAGTTGCATACATGCTTACATTACCTTCATCTATGACTGTACATAATGTGTTTCATGTTTCACTGCTCAATAAATATGTACATGATGCTAATCATGTTATCGATTGGAATGTGATTCAGGTGGAACTAGAAGGTGTCCTGCAAGTGCATCCTGTGGGTATATTGGACAGGAAAAGAAAACATCTCTGGAATTGAGCCATAGAGCTTGTAAAGGTCCAGTGGACCTGGTACGGTCCTGAGGACGCAACATGGGAGCATGAAGAGGTTATGCGTGCAGAGTACCCACATCTTTTTGAAAATTTTGAAAGGTTTGTAGAGACAGTGTAAGTTGCACTGAGGACAGTGCAAAAATAAGGGGAGGGGGATTGTAGTGTCCTCGAGGCCGAGCCCCGTTGCAAACCATGTTTTGAAAGAAATTGTAATTATGTTTCATAGGCTGGTGAGACAAGTTTCTTATAAGCTAGTGGCTTATGTGATTGTTAGGCCAGATAGCCTAAGGGTTGGAGGCCAAGGGCCTGATTTTGTACCTGTATGTATGCAGCACATTAATAAAATAATAACACTTCCATGGGCAGACTGACCACAATGAATGAGTGAAGGGGGACTAAGCATCCATAGAGAAGGCAAGGGATTAGGGGATGGAAGGTGGGAAAGGGGCTAAGTGTTGAGCCTAGGGGCTAAGCCTAGGGGGCTTAAGCCTTGGGAATAATATTTTAATATTATCCCAAAAAGAACATGTGCATTTTGTGTTTTATTTTTATCCTAAGTTCCTGGAAAGGGGAGGACATGCAAGGGTGATGCGTGCTATTGGATTGCATGCAGTTTCATGGGTGACAAGTGCCGACCCTGGCGCATGCACATAAAAAGGACGAGATGAGCCGTGAGGGGGTTCCTCCTCTGTTCCACCTGACTGCCTGAGTGTGTACGGAGCTCAGAGTAGTACAACCAAACTGAGATCTACAAGAGACCCTCATGCTTCTCTCTAAGCTGAAAATCCTGTGTTTGGCTCTGAAAACCCATGTATATCCTCTGTTCTGAAAGCCGAGAAGCCTGTGTTCATTTCTGAAAAGGCCATATACACCCTCTCCTTTCTGAGTTGTGGAACCTATGTCTTTACCTGCGTGGATTGTTTGTCACACGCTCCTGAGAACCAACCCTGTGAGACCTTGCACCATTGCTGAGCTTGTTTCGGATGCTTGATTCTATATTCCTGGTTGACTATGGTGGCCCTACAGAGATGGACTGCGTGTGGCTTGTTGTCTGGTGAAGGTTGTGATTGAGCCTGTGTATGACCTCTCTCTAGGTGAGGGAGGTGACTGTTGTTGGAAGAGGTTTCTTCTAGACAGTGTCTAGCACCAACTTTGGGCTCTGAGACTTCCTGATCCGGCCTGTTGCTGAAACCCAGAGAGGGAGGTTAGCACTGATGGACTGTGCTTGTGAAGGTGTATACTCCTGGGTGGAACAGGCATGTGGGGAATGAGAGTCTGGTAGTAGTGGGCATAAGATGGCATATTGGGAAGAATCCTTCCAGATTTTTTGTGTTGTTTTCCCTGTAACCTTAGCCTAGCCTAGGATTCCTTGCCTTGGGGTGGAGCTTAGTCCCAGTTCGAGGGTGACCCATTGTTGAGTTGATGAGCAGTGCGGTCTAAGGATGGGAGGTTCGTGGAAGGTCTGCACTTGGTTGGTGGATTCTACCACTGTTAAAAGATAAGTATCGGATTATGCTTATGTTATCATGATTTCCGTTGTGTATATGAATAATGTTAAATGCTATTAATTGTTAATTATAACAGAACATCTTATGTTTACTCTTAGTTTAATTGAATCTCTTGATTAAATGCATGTTATTATATAATGCCTGTATGATTTGTGTACCAAGTGGTATTATAGTATTCTTTTAAGAGAGATTAAGCCTTGGTAACTGAAAGGTGGTGTTACACCCCTAACCATGGCTCTTGAGCTCGATAAAATTCATTTAAGGATAAAGACACGTGTTTCCCTTATGGACTATGTTTAAGAATCAAGACCCATTTCCACTACACAAAACCTATTCATGGCACCCATATCTCACTCAGATGATAAAGAACGCCAACCATGGCCCTAAGAACCATAGTGTGGGATTAAGACAATTTGTTATTTAAGGCATGTTTCTTGCTTTAATTATAGTTCTTCTATTCCTCTATGTAACATACCCAATTCCCTTGCTAGGCCATGTTACTACTAAAATCGACTAACATATGAATCCAAATGAAAAAAATACGTGCAACATGACGTACATGCATGCTATTATCATTAATTCATAAAAACATGAGCGAACATGGTTTAAACATGTACAACAACAATAAAATACACACAACATTCATAGATACAAAATACAGATTAAATGTAACATTCAACCATCACATTAAAACCGTAATTGATACAATGATTAAAACAATTATACTTTAAATTTTTTTACACAACCCACTTTAGAAAAAGTACATTGCACCCAACCATAGACTCTCTTTCTTTAGTTGTCTTAATAGCAATTCACCCTTGAGCTAGGGCTATGATTCCATAAGTATGGAAAAGCACCTATGGGTGTCTACAATCCACTGTAACAACAAAAATTCACTAAAACATAATGACACAACTCCTACAACAATTTTAATACCCAAAGTCTCTTCCCCATCAGTATACACAACCCAAGGGATGATAGTTCCTTCTCTAAATTGTAGTACGTTAGACAATGTCCATCCCCTCTGGGGCTCTAACACAAGCCGATTCAAAATCTCTCTACTAGGGTCTCTTGGAAATCCAATTGTAACAAGAGTGCTCACAACAACCTTTACAAAGCCTCTTCACATGATCTCTCACCAGAAATCACTCATAGGCATAACAATATTATTCTTAGCATAATTATTTCCATCCCCAAATCCTAGGGATAACAAAGGAGATGATGTCTAGAGGCCCTCACATTGTAGACATAGAGTACTGAGAGATAGATTTATAGGAAGTGTTCACTTGCACATACATAGACCCTCTTCACCACCATTAGGGCTACAAAAAAACTCATTTTCTTATATCAATTACTCACTTTTAAATCGTGGAAATTGACTTATAAGCCTATATTATTGTTCTACTAGTTATTGGCTATATTTTTAATGGTTTACTTGTTGATTTTTATGGCTGGAACCTCCTCGTTACAACGACAAACCTCTTATAACAAGTGCAATTTTCTTTATTTATATATTTCTTTTTTGTGTGTCTGCGCATGTGTACAAGGATAATAATTACATTCGACTCAGAGCCGCCATATGATGATGAACATGGCACATGCAACTGCAACAACAACATGACGATATAAGACGCACATTAATCATCTACAAGCAATGAACAACAATCAACCGACAATAAATAAGACTGACTACCCACCCATCCTACCCTGCAATCGTTAGGACCTCCAAGACACATAAGCAATGCTCAAGCCCAGGTTCCCATCGATTTGAACCATTTAAGGTCTCAAGGCTGGCGACTGTTCTGAGGAACATGGAGGTGTCAACATCCTGCCCGACACAATCCAGACCAAAACTAAATATGCTAAATCAACAAACAACATTGACAATTATTGTGCGATAAGGTTCTATGAATCAACACACATCACATGAATTCCATGGTGCAAGAGAAATTGATTACTAAATCCATCATGAAACGACATAAGTGTGTGTGCAATGAAATCAACTTTATTTTAATTCAAGAGGCAAGGTAGTCATCTACTTTACTTCAAGGCGTGAAATTTAATCATTCATTAATTCAACTATAGCTACATACCATGATGCACAATAAGTATCAACTAAATCATGGAGAAAGGAAATCAATTACATTAGTTTCACCCCCTACAAATTCAGGGTGCATATATTCTATTATAACCATACAATTCACTCATTCTTCAGACTCTCTTAAAGGCACGAGAGTAACCCACTTGTTTTAAGAATGCTAAGAGAATAAACACCTAGTCAACCTGCTTCTCCTTCATTCATGATGTGGTACAATTATCAATAATTCAAGGTGCAATAGAATTAAGAGCTACCTAACCGTGACTCCATCAATTCCCCATATTGTTTCATTCTGATGATATTCTTAAAAAGGTGCACAATTTGATCTAAGACAGAAGTTAAGGTAGGTAAGCATATAAATCTAGAGTCGTTTCTAAACATACAGAGTCCTTTGATTTATTTTATTTAGTTGTCTTGTCATAAGTCTCAATTGTAAATTCATAGAGGTGTTGTAGTTATACAAAGTTGATCCCTTTATTATAATGGTATGCTGGGAAACCATAAAATTTATATAAAAGTAAACAATTGTACAACAATAAAATTATTCAATTTGTAAACAATAATTTTTATTTTAAAATTAAAATAAAATTATTCAAATTTTAAAACAGTAGAAATTATAAAACAGATAATACGATTCAACTACACCAGAACCTTTTAAACGATTTATAACTGTTACCCCAATTAATTGTATGGTAACATACACCCCCTCTTGGTCTAAACTTCATCTTGAAGTTTCTCAGTATAAATGCTGAAATAAGTGTATCACACTAACATATGTCTATATATCAAACAAAAATGGAAACTGTTGGCGCATATCATATGTGTTCTCCCAGGTCGTCGAGTGTGGACTATAATTGTCCCACTGGACTTTGACCTGATACACCGTTCGACATCGTAGCTGTCGAACGTGACGATCCAAGATGCAAACCAATTCAGCCATGAGTGCTCCCTCATCCAATACCTGCAAGGAACTCATGTCAATAACATGTGTAGGCTCACTAATATAATGTCTCAAAATAGATACATGAAAAACATCGTGCATATGTCTTAAAGAATCAGGAAGGCTAGTCGATAGGCCACGAGCCCCTTTTTCTCCACAATATCAAAGGGTCCCATGAACTTAGGAGAGAGTTTAGCTCCCCTTCTAAACTTGATCGAACTCTTATGTGGTTTAACCTGCAAGAAGACTCGATCGCCGACCTCATAACTATGGTCAACTCAGTGCATATCAACATAACTCTTCTATCGATACTGCGCTTATTTAACCCTTTGTCTTATGGTTTGCATTTTCTGTTCCATTTCTTGGATCTCTTCTAGTCCCACCAGGACCCTATCCTCAAGCCGATCAAAACTCAAGGGTGTCCGACACGATCAACCGTAAAGAAACTCAAAAGGTGCCATCTTAATGGTTCTCTACTAACTGTTGTTGTAAGTGAACTCCACTAGTGGCAAGAATTCTTCCCAATGCTTTTGTTGGTCCATCACGTACATGTGCAACATGTCCTCCAAGGTTTGGTTCATTCATTCTATTTGTCTGTCATTCTCTGGGTGATACACAGTACTAAAGTTAAGTTGGGTTCCCAAGGCCTCTTGGAAACTAGTCCAAAATCGTCCAGTAAACACCAATCCTCGATCAAATATAATATTCTTAGGCACGCCATCCAGCCTCACAATCTCACTGATGAAAAATCTAGCTATGTCAGGTGCCTGATATGTCGTATGAATAGGAATAAAGTGAGCACTCTTCGTTAGAGTTTCTACTACTACGAAGATCGAGTCATGTCTGCTCGCCGTCAATAGCAATCCAACAATAAAATCCATCGAAATAACTTCCCATTTCGATTCTGGAATGAGATGTGGTTCTAGTAATCCTATTGGGTGTCTATGTTCAGCCTTTACTTGCTGACACTCTAGACATTTGGCCGCATAGTTGACTATGTCGGCCTTCATTCCCCTCCAGAAGAATAAGGGTTTAAGGTCTACCCTCATCTTTGTGACTCCTTGATGAGCCATGTAAACTGCTCTATGAGCCTTTCTCAGGATCAACATCCTCAATTCGTCATTTGGTGGCACGTAAATCCGACCTTTAAACCTCAATAAACCATCGCCATCAAATGAAAATCCCTCAAATCATGGTACCTTCATTGTGTTTTGTCCGATAAAACCCCCAACCTCTTTGTACCAGTCATCGTCACGCTGTAAAGTTAGAATATTTTCACGTAGATTCGTCTGAAGAGGCAACACCGAAAAGATGCATGGTCTCTGACTCACTGCATCCGCCACTCATTTCACTGTTCCTTTTATGTATGTAATCTCAAAGTCATACTCATTAAGCAATTCCGACCAACGCCGTTGTCAAGCGTTTAGGTCGCTTTGCGTAAAAATGTGTTGTATTCCACAATGATCAATCTTTAGTTCAAATTTTCGTCCAACAAGGTAGTGTCTCCAAACCTTCAAGGCATATATGATGGATAATAACTCCAAATCATGCATCGCATAGTTCTCCTCATGCCTTTTCAGTTTCCTCAAAATGTAAGCAATCACTCGTCCATCTTCCATCAAGACTCCGCCTAAACCTTTCTTGGATGCATCACTGCATACCAAGAAGTCCGCTTCCATGTCAAGGACCTTTAGTATCAATGTTGTTGTCAACAACTCCTTAAGCCTCCGAAATTCTTCCGCGCATTTCTTGGTCCAAACAAACTTCTAGTTTTTCTTCTGGAATTCCTTGATTAGATTTGCTATCTTAAAAAATCCCTCAACAAACTGTCAATAGTATCCTACTAAACCCATAAAGCTATGCACTTCCGTGACATTTGTTGGAGTAGGCCATTCCATAATAGCCTTGACCTTGGCTGGAGCCACGACGATTCCTTCGTTGGAGATGACATGCCCTAAGTAGTGAATCCTCAATTGATAAAAAGAGCATTTGGACAATTTCCCATACAAATTGTTCTCTCACAGACACTGTTGTACCAAGCGCAAGTGCTCGTCATGCTCCTCTATTGTACGAGAGTAAATCAAAATATCATCAATGAACACTTGGAAAAACTTTTCCAAGTACTCACAGAACACCCCATTCATCAAACTCATAAATACCCCTGGGGTGTTTGTCATTCCAAATGGTAAAATAGTAAAATCGTAATGTCCAAATCTCGTCTTAAAGGCGGTCTTAGGGACATCATCCTCCTTGATCCGCAACTCGTAATACCCTGATCGCAAATTGATCTTGGAGAACACCGTCGCACCCTTCATTTGATCGAACAGATCATCAATTATCGGCAATGGATATTGATTCTTGATCGTAGCCTTGTTCAGTTGACGATAGTCAATGAAAATACTCCATGATCCATCCTTTTTTTGTATGAAAATAACAGGTGCACCCCACGATGACACACTAGGACGTATCA
>CBVK0100228137.1:0-25790 GCA_900067695.1 Picea abies | reverse complement strand
CTTTCATAATGGCATTTAAATCTCGGTATGTGTGAGGTAAAATATTTGACGATGGTAATAGAAATTCACCTAGCAATCTACAAAATAAAAAATAAGTAATTAGTGTAAAGAATGTTATAATTTGTAAATATTTAATTCTTATTTCAAACATTAATTAAAACTAAAAACAAGCAAAAAAAATCAACCTTTATGTATACGTGATGATGAACCATATTACATACATTAGGATCTATGTCATACAATTGTTTGAAAAACCATTCAAAACCTTTAAGTTAACCAACAATAATGTAGAAGAAAGAAGATTTTCTTTTGAACCTTCATAAAGTGTTTTTTATGCCTTCACTAGCAGAGGTACATCAAGATCACCAATGTCCTCATCATCATCCTCATCTGGTTGAGTGAACAAGTCTTGGATCAATTCATTTGTCCCATCGTCTTCAACTATATTGTTATTATTGTCATCTTCTTCCATAGGATCATTAACTTGATCTTCAATATTCGACACTCCAAATTCCTCAGCACTTTGTAGTACAACATCATTTCTGCTAGTACTTGGCATGTTAGGACACTTAAGGGGGAAGCTTGACTTTATAATTACAAACAGTCATGCAAAATTAGTGTACTACATAATAAATATTTAAACAATATAAAATTTTATAAATACAATCAATATAAAGATATAATAATGAATATATAGTTTACCAAGGGACGATATTCATTCGGTCCACCTTCAATGTGCCCATGGGTTCTGTAATGTCTTACAGTTGTTTGTATTAAAATTCTTTTGACTTTTGTGCTCCTGCATTTAGCACAAGGGAAATAACATCTCTCGTCAGCTTGTCCATAATATCTCCACATTATTCACCACAACGAAAATATTGAGACGATTATGTTATAAAGTTCAATGATGATGTGCTAGATCTATTCAATTCTTGAAATGAAATAGACCAAACCATACAATATATTTTACCACATAAGCTTCAAAGCTTCACCATAACCAAGTAACATAATCAAATGACATAATAGAACTAGGGCAAGAGATCAAGTCACATATAAGCATGGAAAAATTAACATGTTCATAGACGACATAAAATCTACATAAACGTATACGGTTATAAAATATTAAAGGAGACAAAAATTTAACTAACCTTCAAAGTATAAAACCCTCTTGCATGCCTTGAACAATGATCACAAAACTAAGCTCTGTAGATCAAAGATCAGTTCGATCTCTTAATCAACAAGCAAACCTTCACATAAAAATGAATATTAGCAGATCTATAACACATAAAAGATGTCACAACTATAACAAATTAGTCGAAATTTGGTTCGAATTAACTAATTTATAGATTTGTCATCGTCAGAATTCCGACGACTATAACCCTAAATTAAGGTTGACCATTTCGAAGTCAATGAACATTATGTTGACCTACAAATGGCTATATTAAAGTGTCAGAACTAGGCGTTGTACTTCCAACGACCTTAGAGCACGTCGGAAATCCGACGTTATCGGGACTAATTTAAAAAAAAAAACAGTAAAATTTCATTTAAAAAAAAAATTGACCAAAAAATTGATTTTATCACAATCGTCATAATAGTTCATCAATTTTTTAGCCTATATGTAATAGTGTTATCCTCTGTGCGCCTTCTCTAGATCTGATAATTGTGGGGGATTTTCCTTCTTCCTAACAAATCTTACGGCCCAAATTTAACTTCGCGGCCCAATACCACGTCTGTCGTGGTTTATCAAACTGTTATACCTCATGAGCTTCTGAACACTGTTGAGGTGTTCCCTCAACGCCCTCTTGATACTCTGTACATCAATTCCTTGTGTAATTTCAACTCCAAATTCCACATTAGTGGCCCATCTAAGTTCAGTGTGGAAACCATGAGGTCTGATACCAAATTGTAATGTCCCTCGACTACCCTAGTCGAGGACATGCCACTACTTCAAAACCAAAATTCTCTAAAACCATACTGTAACACACCCCAGTCGTAAGTCACTAGGTATGCATGCTCTATTTGAGCTCATATATATATATATATATATATATATATATATATATAATGCAAATTTAAACAAATATAGACATTTTGTTCATACACATATTCATGTGGAAGCGACAATAAATACATACGTGCGTACATATTTTGGTACTTATCTTTTTATGAGAAGACCACTGACTGCGTGTAGACCTTCCACGAACCTCCCAGCCTTGGACCACAGTGCTCCAAGATATGAACAGTGGGTCACCCCCTAGATGGGACCAAAATCCACCCAGGGTAAAGGAATCCTAGGCTAAGCTGAGACTATGGAAAGTTGCACAATGAAACATGAAGGATTCCCTCCAAGGAGCCTACTTATGCCCACTGCTCACAGAATCTCATTCTCCACATTCCTATCCCACCTCGGGAATATACACCTTCACTTTTCCATAGTCCATTGGTTGCTCCACTTCCCTTCCAAGGTTTCAACAACAGGTTGGATCAAGAATTCTTAGAGCTTTTTAGCTATTGTTGGGCTCCCTCTAGGAGAAATCACTTCCCCAGAAATATCTCTCACCTGGAGAGAGTTTCTCACATGCATGACAACCTGATTCTTTAACCACGGGCCTAACAACTCACCTCTTCAAACCATAGTATAAAAAATGGCTAAGGCAAGGGATGGCTCGACAAATTATAGAGGTTCACAATGGAAAAGGGTTCAACAATGGTAGAAATGGACTGACTGCATGCTTGCTTAGTGTGTGAGTGAATGCATGCATGGATGGGAAATATGGAAAGAGTGGTCAAAATGGTGAGAGTGAACCTGTGAGGAAAGATGGAAAGACTGGCTAGTGAACCCCCACAACGATGGAATTTCCCACATAAATTTGCATGCGTCCTGGATGACACTTGGCTCTCTAGGAGCTCATTCCTCTCCCCTAAAGGAAATTAGGATAGAAGGTTATGTCCAACCTTAGTATTTTTGGAATATATTATAACATTCCCTTGGGTTAAGCCCTCAAGTTTAACCCCTTTTTCGTAGCCTCTCATCCCCCTTCCCTTTCCCTTCCTAGTGGAGCTTAGTCCCCCATAACTCTTTCTTCATGGTTGGTCTAGACACAACGATGTATTTTTATTAATAATCTTCATAATTACATATACAAAAATAGGCTCTCTGGCGTTAGCATCTAGGCTCTCTGGCCTAATAAACATATAAGCCTCCCAACTAATAAAAACTTGGATCACTAACTTATAAACTTCATTAAACATCATTACAATTCAACATAGCTCAACCTTGGAGTATTACACTGATGGAGGGAATATCAATGGTCTAGATTTTTCCCGATTTTGAGATCGTTGGTGTAGATTAAGGGAGGTTATAATAGCAAAACAACCAAATTTTTAATAATTTCTGGGTTTTTGAAGGTCATGAACTTGCAGGCCAATTTTGAGGCTCTAAGTGACGTATTTAGTCAATCAAAACCAACAAGAATAGAGTATACCAAGATACACTATATGTTTGCATATTAAATAAAAGAAATCAGAAAGAGTTATCCAATGGGCTATTTTGGGTGCAAAATAGATTGTATGAGAAAGTTAGATCTGAAACAATTGAGGTAAAATTTTAGGACCAATTTACTTCCAAAGGGAATAACTCCTTACTCAGAAGTATGTTTGAGCCACAAGATAAACCTATGGAAATATTATGAACCATAGAAGACAACCATGGAGTCAATTTTGGGTTATGGATACTTGATAATGCGCAGGGAGAGAAAGAAGACACCTATAACATACAAGGATAAATTGGAAAAAACAATCAAAACTTCTCCAGACCATAACTTTCAGGTCGGAGCTCAGATTTGAGAAAATGAATAGTCGCTGGAAAGATCTTGAGGAGGGGAGGACATATTTCCACCCATAATTTTTAATTGGGCTCTAAAAATTCTCAGAAAGTAATAAAATATATTTCTAAAGTAGTAAAAGAGTGGAAATTGAAACTTATAAATGTTGTAACTTTTCTCTCAAAACTCAAAATGAAGCATGGGTACATCCATTGGAGAGATGTTTCAGAAGATAATATAATTATGGAATCATATTTTGATTTGGAGCATTTCATTATTCATAAATTGATGTGAATAATAACCTTTAATCTAATTAATAAATATTTTGCAATATGCTTAATTATAATAGCAAGTATTGCGTGCACATTCTTGCAGAATTAGAGATACATGAAAGTATACCTTAGTTCCTATATGATAACTAGATACATGGAGGATGCACAAGGTTCTTACAACCATGAAGAATAAATTAGAGGTATACATATCAAGATGGGTAATGTTGAGCCTGAGTCTAATCAAAGAAGAGATAGGTAGGAGCCTGTAACTATGAGAAGCCTTCAAAGAGAAGTGGAGAGATATAGAACCGATAGTGAAAGGATCATGAAAGCTTAGGAGGAGATATTACAAAGAGTGAATATGTTGAAGAAGTAATTCAACACAGATTTGGGCACAAGGAAAGAAGTTAGTGCCAAGAAAGTGGAAGTATCTAGGTCTCATGATAGGAGGGATGATCATGTAGGATCTAGATGATCAAGGAGTATTAGCAAGAATCAAAATCATCATTTCCCAAGGCACTTGACCAGAAGAGAATATGAATGTTTGAGGTCAGAAAGTATCCTAAGTATGTCTCTGGTCAAACATCAGAGAGGGATACATGGTTCATATAGCTTGCAAGGGGAACTTAGGAAAATTAAGCCACCATATTTTGATGGAGAGAACAAGAAAGGAGAAAATGAAGAAGCATGGTTGTTGGGAATGAAGAAATATTTTCAGTGTAAATTCTCCCGACCTCCCAAGCTGTTCATGCCACCAAAAATATTGTATTCTCTCATACCATATTGTAACACCCTCAGCCACCCAAGTCGGGCCATGCTACCTCATAGAAAAAATTCTTGCTAAGTTATGATACATATTTGTTAGTACACCCCATCCTTAGGCCACTGGGATATACCACTTAGAGACTCATTCAGAACATCATACAAATAAAACTTAATATACAATTACATTATGCTAATACATAGAAAAATACAGAAGTAACAATAAATCATATACGTACAAAATATAGAGGATAAACTCATAAATATAAAACATGTACAAATACACAGTATGCAATTGAACACATAAATGGTACTTATATTTTTATGGAAGACCACCAACTGCGTGCAAACCTTCCATGAACCTCCCATCCTTAGACCACACTACTCATCACTCTCAGTAGTGGGTCACCCCCGAGTTGGGAATAAACTCCACCTGGGTAAAGGGATTCCTAGGCTAGGTTGAGACAACTGGAAGTTGCAAAGTCAATAGGAAGGATTCTGTCCCAGGAGCCAACTCACACTAACATCCTACAACCTCTCATTCCCCACATTAATGTCCCACCCCAAGAAGTGTGCCCCTTCTCTACTCAATAGTCCTTCGACTACCCCACTTCCCTTCCAGGGATTCAACAATAGGTCGGACATGAATTGTCAGAGAACTATAGTTGCCATTAAGATCCCTCTAGGAATATCACTTCCCCATAAACCTCTCTCACCTGGAGAGATTTTATTGTAGGCATGACAACCTGCTTATTCAGTCCACAAGCCTAAAAACCCTCCTCTTCAAATCCACAAGTCTGATGCCCTTCTTCTTCAGTCCATCTCCTAAGTCAATCGAGTAAGGGTGATGGAAACATCAAATATCGGGTATAGAATAGATGATGGTAGAAATCCATGCTCAGTCCAGGAACTATGTTGGCAACAACAACAGTCTGTTGAGGAATGTTATGGGCTTGGCGAATTAAAGGTGTGGTGTACCATCTAGCAGGAATACAGGTTCTATTTATCACAGGAAAATACATGACATGGCTCTAGAAATGTGTGCATGTTTCATGTGTACTTGCATGCTCAAAGGTCAACAATGGAGGCAATGGATCCCTATGTGAATGTGTGGGTGCCTGGGAAGAATGGTCAGAATGGAAAAGAACCCTCCAAACAAACTAAATTTCCCACATATAAATACATGGGCCAAGATTGACACAAGGCTCCCTTGGAGCTCATTTCTCTCCATGTGGGATTCATTCCCTCTTCCATGAGACTTAGGATAAAACAATTATGCTCACCTTAGTATTTAGGAAAATTTAATATGATATTATCTTGGGGCTAAGCTCTCAATCTTAGCCCTTTTCCCCTAGTATATTAGCCCTCCCTTTCCCTACCTAGTGGAGTTTAGTCCCCCATTCTCTTTTATCATGGTTGGTCTACACGTAGCAATGAATTATATTAATGATATGAGTGTTTACATATACAAAATTAGGCTCACTGGCCTTTAGCATCTACGCTCTCTGACCTAATCATCACTTAATCCTCCTAGCTTCTAATCACTTGGCTCACCACCATACAAAACATGTTTAAAATTTAGCAGGGGCTCGTCCTTGGGGTATTACAATCCCCTCCCCTTATTTATGCACTTTCCTCAATGCATCTTATTTACATACTACATCAAGATTTTCAAAAATATTCAAAAAGATGTGGGTATTCTGCCTACATAACATCTTCATGCTCCCACGTTGCATCCTCAGGACTATACTAGGTCCATTGGACCTTTACTAGCCCTATGTATTGATTCTAAAGATGCATAATCTTTCAATCTAGTATGCACACCAGATGCACTTGAAAATCACCTTCTTGCTCCACTTGAATCACATTCCAATCAATAAAATGATTAGCATCAAGTATATATTTCTTGAGTAATGATACATGGAATAGATTATGAATAGTCATATATGCAGGTAATACAAGCATATAGGCTACAGGCCCAATCCTTTCTAAGATTTCAAATGGCCCATAATAATGAGCTACCAACTTGGAACAATTTCCCAACTTTAGGGAACTTCTATTGGCCTTTACTTTCATAAACACATGGTCACCAACAAATAAGTCTCTGTGAATTCTACCCTTATCAGCATAGCTTTTCAACCTGTCTTGAGTAACTTTTGAATTCTTCTTTATCTTTGACATCTGATCTTCCATTTCCCTGAGAAACTCTAGCTCAACCACTTCTCTATCAACTGGGTTGTCCTAGCTTATTGTTGTGTTGCACTTTCTACCATAAAGTGCCTCAAATGGGCTCATATTTAGAGATGTTTGGTGCCCATTATTGTAAGAAAAATCTACCAAGTGTAGATAGTCTTCCCATCTAGTTTCTTTTTCCATCACGTACATTCTTAGCATATCCTCTATCACTTGGTTCACTCTTTATTTTTTCCCATCAGACTCGGGATGATAAGTTGTGATGAAGTTCATATTTGTTTGAACCCTTTGAATAATCCCTTCCAGAACTTTGAGGTGAACTTTGGGTCTCTTTTAGACACAATTGTCTTGGGTATTCCATGAAAATGTGCTACTTCCCTCATATAAATATCAACAACATTGTTTTCCTTGTGAGTAAGCTTCATTGGAATGAAAAAGGTAGCTTCGGTAAGCTTGTCCATCACTACCATGATTGTATCATGTTTCTTGCTTGTTATGGGAAGTTTGGTGATGAATTCCATTGTCACCACTTCCCACTTCCACTTAGGGATAATTAATGGCTACAACAACCCAACTGGGTGTCCATGCTCATCCTTGACCTTTTGACACTCCAAACATTTGTTGATGTACTCAACAATTTATTTCTTCATGCTTGGCCAATACTGTTGGCTTTTTAATGCTGCAATTATTTTTTGATACCCTGGGTGCCCAACATAGGTTACATTATGTGTTTCTTTAAAAATCAGACTTCTCAATTCTTTGGAATTGGGTACATAAATTATGTTTCTGTACATGAGAATTTCATCAATCCCCAACTTGAAATTATCAACCTTCTGCTGCAAATTACCTTGTTGTAATTTTGTTACTAATTCTTTGTATTTCAAATCTAATTTTGTAGCTTCCAAGACTTTGTCCTTCAAATCGCATTGATACATGTTGATGTTTGTAGCATTTAACTCATTCACTCTCTTGATGAGTACATCAACAACCTTTTTTTCTTTCCCTTTGATATGGTTTATATCAAAGTCATACTCATTGAGAAATTCCAACCATCTGATCTTCCTAACATTTAAAGTTGGTTGATCAAATAAATATTTCAAACCATTATGGTCTGTACTCAACTCAAAAACATTTCCCATGAGGTAGTGTCTCCACTTCTTCAAGTCATGCACTATGGTTTCCAAATCCAAATCATGAATGGCATAAAGCCTTTCATGTCCCTTCAACTTTCTTGATTCAAAACATACCACATATCCATTCTGATTGAGGACTCCACCAATTCCTTCATTACATGCATATGTACATACAATGAAGTCTTCATTTGGATCTCCAATCCTTAGAATTGGAGCACTGGTTAACAACTACTTCAAATGTTGGAGGCTCTTTTCATACTCTGTTGTCCACTAAAACTTCACTCCCTTCTTTTGCAAGTAATCGGGTGAGAAATGTTTGAGAATCCCACAATAAATCTTTTGTAGTAGCCAGTGAGACCCGTGAATGATCTAACTTTTGTCACATTCTTAGGTGTTGACCACCCCTTAATAGCCTCAATTTTTTTAGGGTCCACTGCTATCCCTTCCACATATATGATATGCCCCAAATAATGAATTTGGTTCTAATAAAATGAGCACTTTATCAATTTGGCATACAACTGATGCTCTCTTAACACTTGTAATACCATATTCAAGTTTTTTTATGCTCTTATTCTTACTTGGAATATATACGAATGTCATCCAAAAATATGATGACAAACTTGTCCAGGTATTCTCGGAAAACACCATTCATTAAACACATGAAAACAATTGGTGCATTTGATAACCCAAATGGCACCACTGTGAACTCATAATGACCATACCTTGTCCTAAAGGCAGTCTTGTTGATGTCTTCATCTTTGATTCTTACTTGATGATAACTAGACCTGAGATCAATCTTTGAGAATACTTTTGCATCTTTCAACTGATCAAAGAGATCATCCATCCTCGGCAAAGGATACTTGTTCTTTACAGTTACATTTTTCAATTGTCTAAAGTCAATACACAATCTCAATGTTCCATCCTTCTTCTTCACAAATAAAAATGGGGCACCCCAAGGTGACACACTTGGGTGTATGTACCCTTTTTTCAAAATCTCTTCAAGCTGCATTTGCATCTCCTTCAGTTCTGGTGTACTCATCCTATAAGGAGTCTTGGATACTAGAGTTGTTCCAGGGATCATATTTATAGAGAAATCAATATCTCTTTTAGGAGATAATCCTGGCATTTCTTTAAACACATCCTCATACTCCTTTAGGACTGCATAATCCTCGATATTTGACACCTTATCCGTAGGTGTTTCTTCCATATGAGTTGCCAATATTTGACATCCCTTTCTGTAGCATTTCTTCAGCTACATTGCTGAGATTTATCTGATAGCTACTTCCCTTGGAATTCCTTGGACTGTCCTTAGGATCCCTTCTTCATCCATCAAAGTAAATGCCTTGTTATGAAAGTCTAAGACAACATGGTGTTGGTCCAACCAATCCATCCCAATTAGGCAGTCATATGAACCTAAAGTAAATATGTTTATATATGCCTTGGCGTTCCAACCATTCATTCCCACTAGACATGACTTAACCCACTCATTAACTTTTCTCTTGGCTTTGGTAGACAACTAGAAAAACCAAGATTTCCCATGCTTGCTTCTTCGAAAATGCAATCTCTCGACCACCTTAGGATATATATAACTATGATTATCTTTTGTATCAATTAAAATAGTAAAGGCATGTTTATTTATCATACCTTCCACTTTAATCATGTGTGATTGAAACTCTGCTTTCTTGTTTTCCAAGGCTGCATAGATCCTTGGTACATTTCTGCCCATGTATTCCAATGTTTCATCTTGTTGTACATTGTGTAAATATCTCACCTTGTCCCTTATGTGTGGACTATCTCTATAAATATGGTCTCCTTTACAACCCCAAAATTGAATAGGTGGTTTCCTTGGCCTTTTCCCACCTGTCTCAATCACTTTGGGTTCTCTAGAAGCTAGTTGTGCTTAAGGACTATTTTTGAAGAATGGTGGCTTGTTCCCCTTGTTCCTCTGTCCCATCTTGAATTTATTCTTGTATTCCTAAGATTTTTGAAAAGTAGGCTTTCCTTTATGTTGATCATATAGGAATTTGGCTCGCCTTATAGTCTCCTCCAAAGTTTTAGGATCATCATATTGAATCTGATCACTGATGAAAGAAGGCAGACCACTCAACTATCTTTGAATCTTTACTTTCTCATCCTTTATGAAGGATACATACTTCAACAGTTCCAAAAACCTTATTTCATATTCATCAATGATCATACTTCCCATCTTGAGTTTAAATAATGCCTTCATTTTCTTGTTATAATATCTCTTAGTCAAGTATTTCTTTTCAAAATACTTCTTGAATTCCTTCCAAGTAACATTTTTCTCTTTGATGTGTTGCACCTGCACAAGATGATCCCACCACATGGATGCCTTTCCTTTAAGATGATAGATAGAAATTCTTCCTTCTGCATGAGAAGAATAATTATGTGATTGGAAATATTTTCTCATGCCCAACAACCATGTCTCGGCATCTTCAACCTTCTTGTGCTCACCATCAAAAGTAGGAGGTTTGATCTTGTTCATTTCTCCTCACAATTCATCCACCCCAGACCTCTTATGATATTTCCTCACAGGTGATGGACTTGAGCTATTGTGTGCTCTCCTATTGTAATTCCTTTGGTAGTGTTGGCGATGTCTGCTAACAGTCCTTGATATTCCTTTCTCCTCAGGAGACCTATGGATTCCAGATTTGCTTGAGCCATTAACTTATGTCTAGATTATGTCCAGGCTCTACATTAAATTCATGTTGAATTCCTCCCTCTACTCCTTAGCTTTCATAATCCTTTCATTATCATCTATATGACTTTGGACATCTTTCTACAAATTTCTAATGTTCTCTGCCATATTCATGTTATCATCCTTTTCTTCTCCATGTCCATTGGAGTTTGCTCCTTCCATACCCAAATGTACATCCATTCCTCTGATCTCATATTCCTATTTGTAAGCACCCTGTGTATCATCCATATATCTGCACTCTATGTTGATTATGATCTGATCTAGTTGTTGTCAATTCTACAAAATGTGCAGCCAACATAACTTTGTTAGGTTAATTGTCTCAACAATTTAATGAAATTATGAACCATTCTGGTTCAATAATATATCAGACTTCTTTCTTCTGATTTTATGATAAATTGTTTGTTCAGATCAGGTTCTGGGTGAAAATTTATTTTCTATTGTCTAATATCTTTCCAATGACTTCTCCCTTGCTCAATCATGAGTCTTAAGCTGAAAGTTATGGATATTTGAACAATTGTGCTTCCTAGGAGGTAATCTCGATACAACTGCTCTTGTTTATTAGATCCAAATTGGCTCTTGGACCCTTGTTGGATCCTATCATAAGATTCGCTAGCCTTATTACTTCTTTAGGTGCAGGTTCGAACAAATAAAAACCCCACGAGATCCATTTCTAAGCCCCTTTTCTTCCTTAAAATCAAATAATTTTCGGGCACTAG
Source organism: Picea abies (assembly GCA_900067695.1). NCBI lineage: Eukaryota > Viridiplantae > Streptophyta > Pinopsida > Pinales > Pinaceae > Picea > Picea abies. The sequence continues at coordinate 14,171 of CBVK0100228137.1, read as the reverse complement.
CCCTTTTTCTTTAGCCCCCAATCGCATGTGACCATAGGCTGTGACTAGGTGCTTATTAATATGGCACTTATCCTCTTCTTCGGGACTTTGGAATCTCTTTCTACTTCATGCCTTATTTCTCCCAAATGTCGTGTCGATGATTAAAATCGTCAATAAGGTTTTGCCCGCAAAGTATTGCTAAAGCCCATTATTATAAGCTAACAATATAAATAATACTAATAGGTGGGACCCCCTTGTAGATTGGGAGATAATATCTGGCTCTTATTTGATGTTGGTGTCATTGTTTGACACCGCTTACATGGTTGATGAGATTTTGTTTCTATTGGCGATGGATTGGGCTTATTATGTGTTGGTTCTAATTGTGACAATTAAATGGTGGATAAGGCATGTTATATGTTGTTTCTCCTGCTCTAGGCTCTAATTTCATGATCACGATGGCCTCGGTATCCATTTTTATCATTGTTGTATGTTCATGGATTCCTTACTGACACCTACACAATAAACATGTTAATGACAACACCTAAGAGAAATTAAAAGAAATAAAAGCAACCTAAGCTAAATGCAAAAAGGAAGGAATCAAACTATGCTCTTATGCTACCTACATGCATCGAAATCTAAATGCTTGTTGTTATCTTAGATAATAAGTTAATGGCTATGTGATTGTTTGAGTATATAGTTGATATGCATTATGGTTAAGTTGGAAATGGTAAGATATGATGTGGGTGGCACGTTTGACAAGTGATAGATGTTGATTCCAATGCATGGTTTAAATGAATGGTTAATGGGTTAATGGCTGGCGTGTGCTGAGAAATTAATTGACTAGGGGTGGAGGCAACGTGCATTTACTACACGTCACCCTTACTCTTCCGCTGGCCACCACCCTAGTCGGGCTATTGTTCAACTGTGTTTGTTGTGGTTAAGCTCTGATTTTCAAGTAGAGGGAGAATCGCTCAGACAATTCGCATTTTAAGGAATTATTGGTTACAAGTATGTATTTTTGGCCATCCATGAATTTGCTCTAGTTATGAAATAGATAGTGGCTCGGTATGTATGGGTTTGTTCTTTCCTTAAGTATGACAACTGTGTAAAATTGTAATTTTTTTGGTGGTTTTCACTGAGATAATGTTTGAATTCACAGAGTTATTGGTTGTTCTTTGTATAGGAAACAATAAAAACTCTTTGTCATCCTTGATGGTTTTAGTCAAAGGGTTTCATTTGGTTTAGAATGGTTGGTTGTCTCCACGCCTTCGTATTCCATACCCAGTCTTTTGTTGTCATGGGGTTTTGAACGCATTGTGTCACTACACTTTGCTTCACTTGGGTATGAGTTTGTTCATGTTACTAATGTTGTGCAGTGATTTGTAATGATTTTTTACCAAAGGGATTGCTTAAAGTGACTATTATTTATCATCCCTATCCTAGCTCATCATTTTTGGGTTGGCTGGGAGACCCACGAGGGTTATACCCTGTGTGTTTTAATTCTTGTTACAAGGTCAAACTGGAGCCTTGCTCCTCTGTTCATATCTCCTCTATCATGGGGATTGTCACCGTGTCTGCGAAGACATTTGTGGTATAGCCTGTGCATGCACCATTGGTCTCAAAGGTTCTCACCTAATGTCAAGATTCGACTCCATGTCTCCGTGTGATTGGTCCACAGGGCCAAACCTTGACTACTCAAATCTAAGTTTTGATAAAGGAAATCCATTATTTCATGTTGGATACATGGTCGATGGTTATGGTTTGGTGATTCAATGCCGATAATGTTCTATTGTCAATTCGTCTATGTTGATTATCCTGACAGTGTTTTTTGGTTATAGTCACTGCAATTGGTTATTATGACAGTCTAATTGATAAGATCAAATTTGAAATTGGTTGATTTAAGAATGGGGTTGATACACAGTCACTGTATTTTGCATTGGGATTATTAAAATGTTAACTAGGCATTGGTTTACAATTGTTTAATGCATAGTGATGCCCCACGCGTGATGCACGGTGTGTATGGCGTTCCTACAACATGAGTCAATGATTACTGTGACTATGTGTTTTTTATTATGGATTATTGCAATCATGATGATTATGGCATTTCCATCCACTGTATATGTTATGGTTATTTGATTATGTCATCAAGGATAGGCACAAGTTTTTACAAAATATGGCTTTGTTGAAGTTTGATTAATTTGAGCAATACTGTTGCTACCTCCTTGTATTGGATTGATCGCTCAGCACGATAGGTTGAGTTAATGATATTGTGCATATACATTTTAAAATTTTCAAATGGAAATGTTGCATCATGGTAATTATGGCATGGTTATCCACTGTACTTGTTATCAATTTTATTTGATTGCGCCATTAGAGAAGGTCACGGGTTTTTAAACATGACTTTGTTTCAATTTGATCGACTTGTGTTATGATATTGGGCATGTTGTTGCTACCTCATTATATTGGATTGATAGCCCATCATTGTGGATGTTTAGATTCAGAGTGATTGAACCTGTACAATCATGGAAATACTCTTATGTTTTGTCGGATGTCTGTGTATTCCACATCATAGTATGTGTTGAATGGTAATGGTTGTCTGTGAGTTTAAATGGAAAGTCAAGATCTTTCATTTAAAATATTGATGGTTGTATGTGGTTGTCTATTGATAAATATCATGTTTCATAGAAGAAACAAACATAGGGTCCATGACACTATAACCTCATTGCAATTCAATCATTAAATGAATTAAAACACATAATCGAACACGACCTTTGAGTTTGTATTTGATGATTAAAATAATCTGTGGGCAGTGGTTGATTTTGATGTTGAACATAATGGTTTATTGTTTATTCATGTGGGAAGTGTTTTAAAATATTAGATGGATAAGTGAGATGAACAGAGCTCCCCTACAGGCTTTTGTGGACTGCATATTGTCTTGTTTAATGACACTGTGTTTGATATTTGATTACAAGAAGGGAGCAAGTTAATGCACATGATTTCTTGAACTATGCACAATAATTTTTTTGGGTCTCAGTGGTCATTTGGTTGGTGTGTTTCCTTTTACAAAATGGTTTTATGGATCACTTAATTAATTTTATGAAGAATAATCTCTCTCTTTCCCTACCATTTTTTTCCTTTCCACTAATTACAACTCCCTCGCCTTCCCACATTCATTTTTCACTCCCTGTTCTAAAATTTAATTACAGTCAAGAATAATTATGTATTCAAGAAGTTTAGAGTCGCATTTTCTCAATTGGATTACAATGATGTTTTCTTTGGTTTTCATTACAGTTGATTGCTTGTAGTCTTTGAGAAGTAACTGTGCTTCTTTTCCCCTCACTTTATCATTTTTCGTGAAATACAAGCCCCACACATATCCCATGACATTTGTTCACCCCCTTCTCATTGACAACAGTTGAAAAATTTATATGGATTGGATTGCATGAGCTTGATATGTTGTTGAGCCAAAATCTATTTCATATTTGTAAAGAATTATCATGTATGGTTGTTTAAAGGACTATTTTATAATCAATCATGCATGCAGGAATGAGTTTTTTTAGTCGAGGTAGCCATGGAAAAGGTAATTGGAATAGAGGCCCAAGAAGGCCAAGGTTCTCCAAACACTTTGAAGTCAACTCGCAAGAGTTAGGCCAATGGTTTGAGACCGGATCTTTCAATTGGATTGGGCAAGGAGTGGTCCAACCTAGGCCTGAAAGGCCTCCCTTCCAAGCTCCAAAGCCCTTGGTATTTCCGTGCCCCATCATGTCTCATTGCAACTCGAGGTTCCTGAAAACAACGAATGGTAAGAGATTGTCCACCTGACAGTCTCCCAACATCGTGGCTGGCCTAATTTGTCCTTGCCTGCTCCCCTGCCTATTAACCTGATTTTCCAAGCTGCACCTGTTCACTCACCAATTTAGTCCTCTCATGCTAGAAAAAGGTTGAAAACCGAGGCCCACCATGACCTTGACAAAGGAAAATCCATTGCTTCCCCTTCCTCGCCCTCCAATGGCTCTGACAAATCTGTGTCTTCCCGAATGCATTTGAGGGACAATTTTCCTCACGTGATCAACGAGATTAGGCCTAAAGGCTCAGCGTAGCCAAAGGTAAATTCCGAAAAATTGAAGGGTGACAACAACAATCAAGGAAATATTGCATCTCAGAGTGGGAAATATGTCTCTTGAGTTTTTATTTTATCTATTGTTGATGACAGTTGACTTCAGAAGTTTTTGGACAACATGTTTTATTTTTGGATATATGAGTGATGCATTTTCGAAAATAATGTCAAATATAAATAAGATAAATTTTCAAATGTGCATATGATGATGAGAGTCACAAGGAGAGATGTTCTTGTTTAAATTGACTAATTATGATATAATTGTTAAGAGATCAATGGGAGTCACAAGGGGTCCCACCTACTAGTTATTATTTATTTAAAACCCTTATTATGATTTATTACTTTCCTCCCTTAACAAAAGTTGGTTGAGTTTTTAGTTAACTTAACTAATCAAGTGGTTCAACTACTTCAACCAATTCTATTTTCTTAAAGGAAAAAGGAAAGGGAGGAACAAGGAGAGGATAGAAGGAGAATCATACTAAGGTTTGCTCTTTGAGTTTATGTTGAGATAGTTCAGTGTTCATTCATTCCTTAATTTATCACAAGACTAATTCTCTTTTATGATAGAAGGGTCTTATTGTAGACAACAACATTCAGGGATGAATTACATCATTCAGACAATTGTTTTTTAGAGGTGTTGATCTATCTTTGATAGTTTGTGTAAACTTGTATGTTTGTGAATTAGTTTTCATGACTGACAAAGGCTATTGTGCAAAGTCGAGTGGGTAGCAATATGTGGCTAGCTGATCCAACTTTTAGAGTTCAATTTTGTTTTTCTGTTAGAGGTCCTTTTGTATGTTCCATCGGGGACGTGTAAGTTTGACTTTGGTCCGAAATGTTTGTATGAGATTTTGTAAAGAGAATGACTCTTTGGTGAATTGGAATGAAATAAAGGATTGTTTTATGTCTCATCTGTCTTGATTATCATCTTGGTGTCTTACTTATGTCTTTACATTTGTTTTCAACAACTATTATATTCAGAAAATCCTATTCAAATGAATTTTCTAGCAAGCTTTTATTTGTGCAAAAGACTAGCCTAAGCACTTGTAATTGATACTTGTGAGTTAGGATTTTATTTTTGATGGCTATAAACCTAGGGTGTCATTTTTGTCTATTTTATTTATCCAAGAAGAATCTAAAAATGCTTGAGTAAGATCATTTCATATTTTTTCCTCAACATTTATGTGGTGACCATACTGGGGAGATCTTCGATATCTCTCTGGTTAATTTTTATACTTGATTTTTCATCGATACATCTATTTTTCTGATATTGATTCTTTGACTGTTTTATTTCTTAATTATTGTGCATATTGAAAGGAAACCCAATATTGAGCCCAGTCTCCAAGACCAAACAAACATTGCTTTGAACCTGTTTAACACCATTTTGGACACTACCAATACCTTTGCTGAGCTTAACCATTCTTCGGTAGCAATTGAACAAGATATTAGTGCTCAAGAATGATTGGAAGCTAGACATAGAAAACCTAGAAATAAGTAATATTTAACCTTCTTGTTTCTTCATTTTTGGCCTTTATTTCATGTCCTTAGACTCTCGAGCTTCTAGAAGAAGAAGAGGATTATCACCGAAAATCAATCCTATTACTGAAATAGGAAGAAGGAATGTTGTGTTATCTTCCCAACAAAGTGCTATAAGGAGAACTTTGTTTGATTCATTGAGTTCATCTTTCTTTCCCTCATCTATCATTGACAAGATAGAATATAGTGGTGGCTCTGGTGGCACTGGAAGTGCTTCATCCTCTCAGTATTCATCTTCGTCAATGATTGGTAGCTTATATAGCCACCATATCCCTGTCCAATCTACCACAAATCCCACCAAAGTCATTAAAAAGTATAGGCCTTTTCAGTTCGAAGAAGATGCCACAACCACACCATGGCATGTGCCATCTCCTCTTAACCTAGCACCTACTACTCATCCACTTCCTAAATTTAAAGAGCATATTCCTAGGTTTTCAGAAAATAACACTATCATTACAAACTAACACCTGGTGGCATTTTCTAATGCTTGTCATAACATAGGATCCAATGACAATGATACTTGCATTCACTTATTCATCGATTCCTTGGAAGGAAAGGTTGTGGCCAATTTCTTTGATCTTCCTCCTAAGATTTTGTCTACTTGGGAGGAGTTAATCTATTGGTTCCGATCCACTTATGGGAAATCTAAAATCCCAGTCGAGAACTTAAGGGAATACAATAACGTCATCTATAAGAATGGTGAGACCATCAAGTCTTTCAACTTGCATTTCACTAAGTTATACAATCAAATCCCCAAACTCATCCGCCCTCAGAACCAAGTCACTTTCATGCATTAATACAATTCATTTCCTTCCCCCTACCATCATAGGCTTGAGGAAAAATCCATTGATAATCTCAGTTCCGCTCTGCATACTTTTTCAGAGTATGAAGAACAACTTGAAAGAATAGGTCTTCCCCAAGGGGGATCAGTTAGATAGACATACATGTATTCCCTCTTATATCTATTCCAATATATGAACAATTGTATGATAGCATTCAAGCGAAGGGGGACTGCCTCACCTCTCACCCCTGGAGCTTCATCCTCTTCTGCACCCCCCTTTAGGAATTTGATTGAAAACAATTTTCATCCTAAAGCCATCTTGCCTCGAATCTGGTGTAACTTCTGCGAGGAAACCACATGTGAGGTAAAGAAGAGTTCCATAGATAATATCTTTGGTTAGCTACCAGAAGCTACTATCGTTGTCCTAGATTTTGCAAAGCCAGAAGATGTCATGGTCATCAATACTAGGAACGAAGCCTATGCTCCAAAGGGAAATTTTTATCCTCCCCGCAATTCTTCTAGCCCAAGCTCATCCTCACCCACTACTATTGTTCAAGTTCCTAAGGTTCCTAATAGTCAAGGAACAACTTCTTGTCTCCCCTCTTCCAAATACAATATCTTGAACCAGTTGGCCAACATCAAAGCAGATGCAACCCTTTTGGACATGGTTGTCATCCCTGAACAACAGATGCATATGAAACAATTCATTAAAGGGAAATCTTTTGTTTTATCCAACCTCTCTGAAGAGGTAAACAAAGAGGATTCATATGTAAATAAAGTAGGTGTACATAAATTTAGATACCCTATAAAAAATCCCCCCTTTTATATTTCTATAAATATTATGAATAAGATCGCCCATTGTTGCCTCATTGATGGTGGTTCGGGCCCAAGTGTGATGTCGAATAATATTATGGAAGAGATAATCTTGTCTTGTACAAATGAAAATGCCAAAAGCATGCTCTATTATAATAGCCTACAAAAAACAACCATAGGCGAGATTAAAGATGTGACCTTAGTTTTATGCGCTCATCCTGAAATAAGGACAACCCTCAGAATTCAGGTAATTGATATGCCTATAAGAAATTATTCAATTATATTGGAAAGAGATTGGCAAGCCTTAACAAGTGGATACCTCTCACTCGACGGGACGCATTTATCCATGCCTTGGAATGGTAAGAACATTGTTATATAAATATTTGCCTCACCCTATGCAATCTTGCAGAGAGGGCCTTATTCCATTCCCCCATGCAGACTTACTTTCCCTAATTGATAAAGCCAGAGACAAAAAAATTAATTTTCCACTTGTACCCACCTTGAAAAATATACAACAATCGTATACGTTGGTTTCTCCACTACAACCCGTGTACATCGGTATTTGTTCCATAAAATCAAAATTAAATGTTGGGTTTCCATGTCATGACAGGAGATCTCTAATCCTTGGCCTTCCATATACTAGAAACATTCTAACTCGGCCCTTCAGTTACATTTTGAAGGCTATAAAGAATCCAATTATGAGCTATGGAAAAATGAGAGAAATCAACTTTGAGAGAAAAGTTACTCTAGAAAAATTATTACTTCATTATTGAGTCTGCATCCCTTTGTCCTTTAAGTCTGAACACAGTTTTCAACCCCCAAGATCTTCCCTTATTGATGGATAACCTCTTTGTCTCCATTATATGAGCTTGCCTTTGGTGGAGGATTGAAGTGGTGGAGGCTCGGTTGGAAGGAACTTAGTTTCTTGGTTCCGAACCGTGCCGACACAGAAGTCTGTAATGTTTTTAGTTCTGTTGATCATTTATTAATAGAAATACTCCTTTCCTGTCCAATTGATATCTTGCAAATATATGTGTTATGATCCATGGGCATGCTTGTTTTGTATATTAATGGATTATGCTATATCATGTGCTAACCTATTATATCATCACTATATGCTTTCTCTACTTGTTTGTTGAGAACTTGTTGTAGGTATAACGCTTTGGGTCAAAGTGCTCAATGGTGGACATCATCAAAAATTTGGATGAGGTAAGCTTCTTTCTTACTTCTCTTGCACATTAGTTTATATAGCATATGCTAGAATTGAGTCATTTTCTATAGTCATACCTGTCTGTTGTGGTTCACCCTAGCCATAGAGATATTTTCCTCGTAACAAACATTATAGTCCTTAGAGAGGGAATAATTTCACCCTACATAGAGAGTGTTCCACAATCTAGTGTAAACTATATCGAAGAGAACCTAGGAGTGTATTCCATCTTTGCTAAGGAGGATAATATTCCTTTGGAAAAAATCAATTTAGATAATGATATGTGGCACATGAAATTTGATAGTTCACACTCTAATGAAGGTAATGGGGCTGGAATTATCTTGGTTTCCCCTGTAGGGAAAATTCATAACATGTCTTACAGGTTGGAGTTTGCTTGCACAAACAATGTCACTGAATTTGAAGCTTTATTATTAGGCATTGAAAGCGCCCTTAATCTTGGTTGTGGTCACCTTTCAATTTTTGGAGATTCTGAGCTTATTGTGAACATGATACATAAGGTACGCTCTCCTAGAAACAAGTTGATGGAATGATACACCCAAACTGTTTCGGCACTTATCTCGAACCTCTTATCTTTCAACATCACTCATGTTAAGAGGGAGTTGAATTCAATGGATAATCGATTAGTTGTCTTTTCATATTCTCCTAATAAACAAGTTTTTCCTCACAGACATGATTGTTCTTTCCAATCCCTATATCATTCACATATCCCAAATAATGTAGGATCATGGCAGGGCTTCCCTAACAATGAGAGAATTTGTGATTTCATTCAAGATGAAGCTCTTAAGCCCAAGAAAATGACATTCATAGAAAACAACAAAATTCCTAAGGGCTTGAATCCTCTTGAGAGTTCATTTTCATCGAGTGATATCAGCAATAAATAAAAACAGAGAGAAGAGGGGTCAAGAAGGAGGGTGGGTGAAACCATCTCCTAGAACATTGGGGTGCTCGAGTCTTCCAAGAATGATAAAATAAGTACCCAATGTTCTGATAAAGAAGAAATGAAGTTTGCCAAGCAGCTTGGTGGATTGAAAAATGTTTTTGCTTGGTCCTATGAGGATCTTCGTGGTTTTGATCCTAGTCTTACACAACATGATATCCCCATCAAGGAAGGCATGAAACTAGCTAGTTAAAAATAAGGGCCTATTAACTCTGCATTTAAAGAAAATTTTCAAAAGGGGTTGGAAAATTTCTTAGAGGTTGGGTTTATTTTTCCAATCTATCCTGAATGGGTTTCCAATTGGATACCCGTTTTGAAGGTCACTAATCATATTAGAAACTGCATTTTCACACCTTACTTCAGGCTATTATGAGAAATCATATTCCTCGTCTCAATATGGAAATGATTCTACAGCAAGTTGTAAGGTCACAGATGAGGTCCTTACTTGATGAAATTCTGGGTTATAATAAAAATCAAGGTAAAAGGGGAAGATGTTCATAAAACCACTCCTATCTCAATTCAGGGTACCATGACTTATAAATTCTTGTTTTCTGGCTTACCTGGTGCAAGTATTGCTTTTAAAATACCTATCCACAAAACTCTTGATGAATTGATCAACAACCACATCTACCTTGATGATCTAATCATATGCATTAAAAGGATGATAATTACCTCAGAGTTCTAAGTGTTATTTCTGGGTCCTTTCAAAATTGCTTTTGTCCTGGACACTAACACTTACATTCTAAAGGATTTATAGGAGAAATTGTTTTCCTACAGCACTAACAGTTCTCGCTTGAAACATTGCGAGGGACCAACGAGAAAAGTTCTAAGGCTGTTTGGTTTTTATGTATACTAGTAGCCTATCTCTTCTTTCCTTTTTGTGCTATTTTCTTTTATGCCTTACAGTAGTTCAACTTCTTCTATCTGGTTTAATTTTTCCTACTGCTTTTACGTTTCTGTCATTTTATTACTGTTGTTTTAATTTTTGCAAATTTACTTCTGTTATGTTTTTGTTTCATACAATCTTCTAGTTAATTTGGTCAAAATAGGATGATTGGATCAGTTCTGCCATAATGACACTCCTGCAAAGCATTGTTAGTCAATAAAAATCAAGCTTACACAGTTGTTGTGATGTTCTACCTGAAGGCACACTTGAATTTGTTATCTATTTGCACTGTTGTTTTATAAAGAATTGGTTATCTCCCGCTTCTTCTTGCCATTTCTTCATTCATTAATATTTTAAAGAGAAAATATGAAAATTTTCTCCTTGAAGTAAAAAGAAGATTATGGTTGAATGATTATGCATACAGTGGTAAAACGCCTCATACTTAACACTTTTCATGAGTTATTCCCAAATTCTCGATCATTTTTCCATTAAATCTGCTCACTTACCCCTGTTACATAATCTTCCTAGTATATCTTCTTGACCTGTTGTTCTTGGTCTGCGAAGCCATGAATTTTGAGTTCTAAATCTGTTGAAAACAAATTTCCCTGTGGAGTTGCCATTTTGTTGATGATTAAAATCGTCAATAAGGTTTTTCCTGCAAAGTATTGATAAATCCCATTATTATAAGCTAACAATATAAATAATACTAGTAGGTGGGACCCCCTTGTATATTGGGAGATAATGTCTGGCTCTTATTTAACGTTGGTGCCACAGTTTGACACCACTTACATGGTTGATGAGATCTTGATTCTATTGGCAATGGATTGGGCTTATTATGTGTTGGTTCTAATTGCGACAATTAAATGGTGGATAAGGCATGTTATATGTTGTTTCTCCTGCTCTAGGCTCTAATTTCATGATTATGATGGCCTGGGTATCCATTGCTATCATTGTTGTATACTCATGGATTCCTTACTATGACACCTACATAATAAACATGATAGTGACAACACCTAAGAAAAATTGAAAGAAATAAAAGAAACCTAAGCTAAATGCAAAAGGAAGGAATCGAACTATGCTCTTATGCTACCTACATGCATCGAAATCTAAATGATTGTTGTAATTCTAGCTAATAAGTTAATGGCTATGCAATTTTTTGAGTATATAGTTGATATGCATTATGGTTAAGTTGGAAATGGTAAGATATGATGTGGGTGGCGCGTTTGACAAGTGATAGATGTTGGTTCCAATGCATGGTTTAAATGAATGGTTAATGGATTAATGCCTTGCGTGTACTAAGAAATTAATTGAATGGGGGTGGAGGCAGCGTGCATTTACTACACATTGCCCTTACTCTTCTATTGGCCCCCACCCTATTCGGGCTATTGTTCAACTGTGTTTGTTGTGGTTAGGCTCTGATTTTCAACCAGAGGGAGAAACGCTCAGCCAATTCGCATTTTAAGGAATTCTTGGTTACAGGTATGTCTTTTTGGCCATCCATGAATTTTCTCTGGTTATGAAATAGATAGTGGCTCGATATGTATGGGTTTGTGCTTTACTTAAATATGAAGAATGTGTAAAATTGTGATTTTTTTGGTGGTTTTCGCTGCGATAATGTTTGAATTCACAGAGTTATTGGTCGTTTTGAGTATAGGTAGACATAAAGGATCTTTTTCATCCTTGATGGTTTTATTTAGAGGGTTTCATTTGGTTTAGAGTGGTTGGTTGACTCCATGCCTTCGTATTCCATACCCAGTCTTTTTTCGTCATGGGGTTTTGAACCCATTGTGTCACTGCGCTTTGCTTCACTTAGGTATGAGTTCATTCATGTTACTAATGTTGCGCAGTGAGTTGTAATGGTCATTTTCCAAAGGGCTTTCTTAAAGTGATTGTTATTTCTCGACCCTGTCCTAGCTCAACATTCTTGGGTTGTCTTGGAGACCCACGAGGGTATACCCTGTGTGTTTTAATTCTTGTTACAAGGTCAAACTAGAGCCTTGCTCTTGTGTTCATATTCTCCTCTATCACAGTGATTGTCACCTTGTCTACGAATACATTTGTTGTATAGCTTCTGTGTGCACCATTGGTCTCGGGTTTCTCACTTGATGTCGGGAGTCGACTCCATGTCTCCCTATGATTGGTCCATAGGGCCAAACCTTGATTACTCAAAGCTCAATTTTGATAAAAGAAATCCATTATGTCATGTTGGATACATGGTCGATGGTTATGGGTTGGTGATTCATTGTCGATAATGTTCTATTGTCGACTCATCTCTGTTGATTATCTTGACAGTGGTTTTTGGTTATAGTCAATGCAATTGGTTATTATGACAATCTAATTGATAATCTCAGCTTTGAAATTGGTTGATTGAAGAATGGGGTTGATACACAATCATTGTCTTTAGCATTGGTATTATTTAAATGTTAACTAGGCATTGGTTTACAATTGATTAATGTGCAGTGATGCCCTGCGTGTGATGCACGGTGTGTATGGCATTCCTACAACGTGAGTCAATGATTACTGTGACTATGTGTTTTTGATGATGGATTATTGCAATCATGAATATTATGGAATTTCCATCCATTGTATATGTTATGGTTATTTGATTATGTCATCAAGAATAGGCACAAGTTTTTACATAGTATGGTTTTGTTTCAGTTTGATTAATTTGAGCAATATTGTTGCTACCTCCTTGTATTGGATTGATATCTCGGCACGATAGGTTGAGTTAATGATACTGTGACTATACATTTTAAAATTGTCAAATGGAAATGTTGCATCATGGTAATTATGCCATGGTTATCCACTGTACTTGTTATCGATATTATTTGATTGTGCCATTAGAGAAGTTCACGGGTTTTTAAACATGGCTTTGTTGAAATTTCATCGACTTGTGTTATGAGATCGAGCATGCTGTTGCTGCCTCATTGTATTGGATTGATATCCCATCATTGTGGATGTTTAGATTCAGAGTGATTGAACCTATACAATCATGGAAATACTCTTGCATTTTGTCGGAATGTCTGTGTATTCAACAACATAGTATGTGTTGAATGGTAATGGTTGTTTGTGAGTTTAAATGGAAAGTCAAGGTCATGCATTTAAAATATTGATGGTTGTATGTGGATGTCCGTTGATAAATAACATGTTTCATAGCAGAAACAGACACAGGGTTTGTGACAGTATAACCTCATTGCAATTCAATTATTAAATGAATTAAAACATAGAATCGAGCATGACCTTTGAGTTTGTATTTGATGATTGAAATAATTTGTGGGAAGTGGTTGATTTTGATGCTGACAAAATGGTTTACTGTTTATTCATGTGGGAAGTATTTTAAAATATTAAATGGATAAGTGAGATGAACAGAGCTCCCCTACAGGTTGTTGTGTACTGCATATTGTCTTGTTTGATGACATTGTGTTTGATATTTGATTACAAGTAGGGAGCAAGTTAATGCACGGGATTGCTTGAACTATGCACAGTAACTGTTTTGGGTCTTAGTGGTCATTTGGTTGGTGTGTTTCCTTTTACATAATGGTGTTATGGATCACTTTAATAATTTTATGAACAGTAATCGCTCTCTTTCCCTACCATTTTTTCACTTTCCGCTAATTACAACCCCCTCACCTTCCCACATTCATTTTTCACTCCATGTTCTAAAATTTAATTACAGTCAAGAATAATTATTTATTGAAACAGTTTAGAGTCACATTTTCTTGGTTGGATTACAATGATGTTTTCTTTGGTTTTCATTACAGTTGATTGTTGTGGTCTTTGAGCAGTAACCATGTTTCTTTTCCCCCTCATTTTATCATTTTTCGCTAAATGCAATCCCCTCGCATATCCCAGGACCTTTTGTTCACCCCCTGCTCATTGACAACAGTTAAACAA
>CBVK0100228136.1:0-25792 GCA_900067695.1 Picea abies | reverse complement strand
CGCTCTTCCGATCTCACCACTTTGGGAGGATAGATGTGGTTCAACGCCAAATCTTTTGAATGCTAGAGTCCTGAAGTAATGGAGGTCATAGATCCAGGTAATACGTGGACCCTTACTGACCGTGAGATCGAAGGGATGGACAATTATCAGTCCGAGATGAAGTGACATCCTAACATCACTCAAGATGATGTGGACCCATATTACGCTTTCCACATGTCACCTATATTTTTTCATCTGTAGACCACATGGGCCCATTATACTGTGACATGTGTCACCCCCTGTAGGGGCCACGTGTAAGCTCTATATTTCTGCGTGATCGATGTTGGGATCATCTGACAGGTGGGATACTCGGGACCCACTTGTTCTTTCCACCATGTATTACACATCATCCCATGCGATAATGGATACTTTGGAATTCTGGGATTGTGGGATTCCGAAATTTTAGAGCGTAGTGTCATAGGATTACATAAGGACTCGAAGGCCAGGGCCACATGGAGCAATCTTGGGTTCCTTCGTAATTTCGCTAGTCGAGCACTCTAGAGGAGTGAGTGTGTTAACCCTCTAGGACTCCTGAAGCCTGGAGTCCTAGAATAAATCATGACCATTGACTGTTGGCCACGTGGATAAATCTAGAGGCCCTTTGTAACTTCTCTGGTTCAACACTCTGTGGATATCGCATGGTGGAGCGGGAAATATCTCCGAAGCTCGGAGTCCCGGATTAAATCATGACCATTGACTATCGACCATGTGGATAAATATTGAGGCCCTTCGGGACTTTGTAATTTTGGCACTCTGGGGATATCGCATGGTGGAACAGGAAATATCTCCAAAGCCCGAAGTCCCAAAGCCCCTTTTCAACCATAGGATTTTGGCAGATGATGTGGACCATTGATTCCCTCCATTGTTAATTGATCCAAAAATTTGGCCTTTGGGAGGAACGTCATGCAATACCGTTGGAACTCCCAAAGTCCAGGAGTCCTGAAGTCCCGAAACCTTTGCTAAGCATACCTTTTAGCTCTCGGTTTTTAGACCGAGGTCACGAGGAGGACTCTGCTAGTTGGCTTAGGTACGTAGTGTGAGATATAAACTTTGGGTGAGAAGAAGAAAAGAGTTTTTTCTTAGTAAGGGACTGGAAATGAACCGAGAGGAAGTAAAAATTCGACGCCCCATCCCTTAGATGTTCCTTTAAGGGGGTTGGGTGTGTTACAAATCAATATCAGAGAATGGAAACAACACTTGGCCTACTTGGGCTCATGCACGAGTTGCATAAAAAAATTATTAGATAACTTTATGGGGTAACACCTTATCTTACCCCCTTCTATAAGAAACTTTTATGAACCTATATTGAAGAGAGGAAAAAGACCTTCTAGTGTTGATAGAAGCTTTGGAAATCTACATTATATGTTTCTAATGTTTCCAAATAAAGAAGTTAACTTCACTTTGGAATAATAAGTGTTTTTCATGACTTGGTAGATTAGTAACTAAAAGAAAATGATTTTTCAGCACTCAAGTGGTCAATGAACAACGGGAAAACTACAACATAAGGGATGGTGACACACCATGAGTTGGGGGAGAGATCCCACAATAGAGAGGAATAATCCAATGAAAGGAGGGTCATGTAAACCCCTCCATATTTGGTTGAAACTGTAAGAATCCTAATGGAAGAATTACATAGTTGTAAGGTTGACAATGAAAGGTTGATAAAGAAGCATGAAATGCAAATTGAAATTAATGAAGTCCTACTGAAAAGTCTATCAGATATACAAAGGCAACTACAACATGGTCTAGTTGTTATTCATGTGGACAAATATTATACTAAGAAAACTACAAGTCCACTTGATATACAAAAGCATGGTCCAAAAAGTGGCCACACCAAGAGGAGCACCTCAAAGAAGGCCCAACATAGAGCCAAGAGACACTCACTGGAATGTTCCTATGAGGACACTGACAACTCCAAGGAATCTTCTAGTGGAAAAACAAGTTCCCATTCTCATATGAGAGGAAAGAAGAGGAAACATTCCAAGAGTCATGACCCTGAAGATTTCAAGAAATCCAAACCGCCCACCTTCGATGGAGAGATTAAGAAGGGGTTAGAAGAAGAAGTTTGGCTATTTGGCTTGAAGAAGTACTTCAGAATCCATGAGTACTCTAAAAACTTAAAGGCTCAGATATCCATTTTCAACCTGAATGGGAAAGATTCCATTTGGTGGGAGGACCTTAGGAACATGAAAGGAATCCATGAGAAAGACTTGTCATGGAAAAAAGTTGAGAAATGATTCAAGAATAAGTATCTGTCAGAAAAGTACTTTGATGGGAAGACCAAGGAGTTCTATGAACTCAAGATGGGAAAACTCACGAAAAATGAGTATATCAAAACATTTCTCGAGTTGTTGAGGTATGTTCCCTACATAAAGGCTGAAAACGCGAAGATGGAACAATTTATTAGTGCATTACCTCAGTCCTATTGAGATATAATTTATTTTGATGAGCCACAAAATTTAGAAGATACTATTCGAAAGGAAAGGTATTGCTATGAGAAATTCAAGAATAAGAGAGAACCCCATGAAGACTAGAAGAAGAAAAAAAATTGAGAATTCAAGAAGAAGGGGTTTAAATCCTCACGATTTAAGAACCATGGGAAGATCTCTAGGATGAGCCTTCCTACTAGAAGTGTGTATCAAAAAAAATTTCCATCCCAGCATGGAAATAAACCATTTAGAGCAGTTCCAAGTAAGACTGGTAACACGAAGAGAGAACCCTTGAAATGTTGGGGTTGTGGAGAGGAACATATGCTGAGGGACTGTCCGCATAGACAACAGAGCAATAAGAGGGTCTACAATGTCCAAGAGACTACCACAGTCAATGATGTGGCTAGGATCATGCCACAAATTTATGCAGCCTTGGATAGTGGACAAGCTGACCACCAAGATTCAGTGGTGGAGATGGAAGGTACGATTGACAACCATCATGTTTCCATTTTAATTGACCCTGGTTCTAATTTGAGTTATGATGCCCCTCAAACTATTGATAAATGTAAATTACAACAATTTAACCATATTAAATCATGGTTGGTACAACTAGCCACTGGAACCAAAAGAAAATTAACAAAGGTCATACCAGCATGCCAATTTGTTATAAGTGTTTTGCCCACCCAAGAGAACCTAAACATACTTCATTTAGGATCTTATGACCTATTGATTGGCATGGATTGGTTGGCTTCCCACAAAACCAAGTTGGAACGTTACAATAAAACTTTTGAGTGTGAAAATGAAGAAGGAAGAAGAGTAACCCTACAAGGTATTCAAAATCCTATCTCAGTGAGACAAATATCAACCCTCCAAGTGAAGAAGTATTGCAGAAAGGGATGTACCTTGTATGCAATACAGGTACTAAGCTCTATTGAGGATGCGAAACCCAACCTAGAGGACCATCCCATATTAAGATAGAATAAAGATGTATTCCCAAAAGAGGTGCTAGGTCTACCTCCAAGAAGGGATATTGAATTTTCAGTAGAACTTGTACCAGGAGCGGTGCCAATGTCTAGAACACCCTATAGAATGAGTACACTAGAGCTAGTTGAGATTAAGCTACAATTGAAGGAGATGCGAGAAAAAGGCTACATTCGTCCTAGTGTGTCTCCATGGGGAGCACCAACCTTGTTTGTGAAAAAGAAGGATGGCACACTCAGATTATGCATAGATTATAGAAAACTCAATAAGATGACCATCAAAAATAAGTATCCATTACCAAGGATCGATGACTTGTTTGACCAATTAAGGGGTGCTACAATCTTCTCCAAGATTGACTTGAGGTCTGGATATGATCAGGTCCGAATTAAAGATGAATACATCCACAACACAACCTTTAGGAAAATATATGGTCACTATGAATTTGTGGTGGTTCCATTTGGGCTTCCAATGCACCAACCACTTTTATGTGCTTAATGAATAACGTATTCAGAAAGTTCTTGGATAAGTTTGTGTTTTTTTTCACTGATGATATTCTAATCTATTCCAAGAATAGGGAAAAGCATGAAGAGCATCTCATGCTAGTACTCCAATTACTTAGATAACATCAACTCTATGCTAAGCTTAGTAAGTGTGAATTTTTCCATAAACAAGTCCATTACTTAGGCCATGTTATTTCTGAGGAAGGAGTGGCAGTTGATCCTAACAAGATTAAAGGCATCAGGGTTTTTCCTACCCCAAAGGATGTATCTGATATCAGATACTTTATGGACCTAGAAGGATACTATAGGAGGTTCATAAAGGGACTCTCCAAGATTGGTTTCCCAATCACCTCCCTTCAGAAAAAGGGGGTTAAATTCATTTGGACATCAGAATGTGAAGAAATATTTCAAGAACTAAAATACCTTCTAACCAATGAATATGTGCTGAAGATTGCAGACCCAAACAAAGAATTCCTTGTGTCTACAGATGCCTGCAAGGAAGGGATCGAAGGATTCCTTATGCAAGAAGGACATGTGATTTTCTACGAATCCATAAAATTGAATGAGCATGAAGTCAATTATGTGCCCCAAGATATGGAACGGGTTGCCATTGTGTATTCTTTAAAAATGTAGAGGCATTACCTCTTAGGTAGAATATCTATGCTTATGATAGACCATAGTGGGTTGAGGTATTTGTTTGACCAACCAAAACTCAATGTGAGACAAGCTAGGTGGATGGCTCTCCTTTGTGAGTTTGATTTTGAAATCAAACATATCAAAGGAAAGGAGAATAGGGTGGTTGATGCCCTTAGTAGGAGTATGAAAGTGGTTCACTTGGAAACTGTAAGCGCTAGTGAATCAAACATCAAAGAGAGAGTCAAAAGTGCACAAGAAGCAGATGCATTTTTCAAGACCATGACATCACACCTAAAGAAAGATCCCAAAGAGATGAAGTATGAAGGATATCAGATGCTTAATGATGGCCTTCTAACTTACAAGGGAAGATTGTATATTCTGAATTGTGATGACTTGAAGAGGTTCATAATGGATGAACTACACAAAATAACATATATTGGTCATCCTAGTTATCAGAAAATGATCACGACTACTAGGAAACTATTTTATTGGCCCAAACTGAAAAAGGACATAGTTGATTACTTAGATAAGTGTCTAAAATGTCACCAAGTCAAGGCAGAGAACTGAAAACCAACAGGGTTGTTGCATCTCCTACCAATTCCCGAATGAAAATGGGAAACCATCTCCATCGATTTCATCACAGGATTACTAAGATCAACCAAACAGAACGACGCTATCATGGTAGTTGTGGACAAACTGAGCAAACCTGCTCACTTCATACCTGTCAAGTCAACTTGCAAGGAAATATATATTGCCATTATTTTCATGAAAGATATATTTAGACTGCATGGCATGCCTAAGGAAAGTATATCCAACATAGATACAAAATTTACTTCAAACGTTTGGAAATATATGTTTGCTAGTTTCGAAACAAAACTACTATTTAGTACATCTTATCACCCTCAAACTAATGGAAAGAGAGAACGAGTAAACAAAGTATTGGAGGACATGTTAAGGATGCAAGTAATGCATCATCCTAAGAAGTGGGAATACTACCTACCACTGGTAGCGTTTTCCTACAACAATGGCTATCAAGAGTCGTTAAAAATGAGCCCTTTTGAATCCCTCTATGGAAGAGAATGCAACATTCCAATTAGTTGGAACAACCCAATAGACAGAGTTACAGTTGGGCCAGATATGCTAAAGGAAATGGAACAACAAGTAATTCAGATCAGATAGAATCTGAAGATAGCCTAGCATAGACAAAAGAGCTATGTAGACATGAAAAGGAATCCTAGAGAGTTCAAAGTAGGGGATCATGTGTATCTCTGAGTTAGACCCAGGAAAAGATCTTTGAGGAGCTTGTGCCAAGATGGCACCTTGGTATTGTGGAACGTTTGAAGTTTTGGATACAATGAGACCAATAGCCTATAGGCTAGCACTCCCTCCCACAGTCAAGGCACATATTGTTTTCCATGTTTATTTATTAAATATGTACATGATTCTAATCATATTATTGATTGGTCTATGATTCAAGTGGAATCAGAGGGAGAATTATTTCCAGAAACTCTATGCATAATAGAAAGGAAGCAAACCTCACTAAAGAACAAAACCATTTCACAGTTCAAGGTGAAGTGGAAACACTTTGGATGATATGAGGCTACATGGGAAATGGAGGATGCCATGAAACATGCATATCCATTTTTCTTTACTTTTGTACATACAAAGCACATCGTTAGATACAACATCGAGGAAGATGTTCCTTTAAGGGGGAGGGGATAACAATACCCCTGTTTCCCCCAGTTTGTAAACATAACTATAACTGGCCAAAAGACAATGGTGGACTAGATATGTGTGAATGTCTGATTTGATGAACCTTTGTATAAAAATTCAATGTATGTATTTTATGTTATTAAGAGAAAGTGGAAAAGTGTTGCATGACTGCTGAAAGGGGGGTTTTCCAAGATATAACATGGATGTTATGGGAGAGATGATGAGGGGAACCATAAATGGTTGAGATGAACCCCACCAAACCGGTACCTTACTGGATTTAATGACTCACAATAGTCCTCTGACCCATATATGTATTACCAACCAGAGTGATAGTTGGAAGAGTCCTCCTCAAGATTTAATTAGGAAATGGGGCAGAGTACACATTTGTAAGACTTCCAGATATGACCATGAGCTGGGGATTCATACCCAAATAACCTTGATGAGAAAGGAAAGAAAGAGGTAATTCACAGGTGGAGGTGAAGAAGAGGAGGAAGTGATCTACGAAGAGAGCAAAGTTTCAAGAGAAATATTGAGAAGAGAAAAAGAGCGGCTACAACGCTTTGGTTTAAGGAAGAACTGGGAAATAAGCTCATTTTGAATGTAAGAAGTTGTTGGAAAGGATTTTTTTTCGTTACAAGCTGATAAACAAGGATGACAAGTGACTGTGGAAGTCCTTGGGTAGACCTCCTTGCTTGGTACAGAGAAAACCCTCTGCCAGGATCCTATGGGAGGAGGAGGGTAACCTCTATCCTTGATTGTTGTTGAGCAAGAAGTAAGAGTCTCTCTCAGAGCATCATGGTCTAGCTTGGGGGTGGACACAATTAAATCTTTCATTAGTGGTTGTGCCTATGGTTGGGTGGAAACATGCACCCTTTTCAGCAGTCGCTTCACAACCTTTGGTCTTCTGATAAGTATTTTCATACTCAGTGTGTTGAAATTGAAATGGTGGTTGAATGCATGTATATAGTTATGACTGAGTTCTATATTGAATGATTACAGGTAGAAATATGTATTGTCTCTCTGTGAATCTATGATTCTGAATGGTCCTCTATTCACCTTATCCTAGCCTCTAGAGAGTCATGGGATGTGAATCTACATGAGAATCAGGGTAGGATTTTCTGAAATGTTGAAGTCTTGCTGACCCCTCAGACCTACCTTAGAAGGAATGTAAAGTTCAAACTCTATGGAAGAAGGGAATTTTCTTCAGACTCCTCTTCATATGAACAAGGGCTCATGTCCAGGTCCTTAACCCCTTTATAGCTAAAAGAATTAGCGCGTAGCCCACAAGAGTCTTCAAAGGACCCATGTGACTAAGGTCTGGGAACCTAGTGTTATACCAGAGAGGAGCTAAGTCCTCTTATCTTTGAAACTATGGGATTTCAGAGCTTGAGAAGTATCATGACCTTACCCTTTTGTAAACCAGCTAAAGGTGACAGGATGTTACAGTTAGCCACGAGGTCTACCAGCTCCTGGTAGTTTCCATAATCGTGCCAAATAGACCTGCCACCACTAAACCTTGACCCCTTTAACCGTCATGAATTAACGTGAGCCATCGATTCAAGGGTATTTGGGAGATCCTTTGACCATTGGATCTACATCAAGTGATCTTCGACAAAGTTCTACTCCAGGAGAATAGAAACAATATGACATTGATCTCCTCGAACGTTGAAGTCCTGAAGAGATGAAAACCAAATATCTAAGGATCCTTCAAGAGCTTCCCTGACCATTGGATCCCTCCCAAGGTCAACCTGACGTTGACCAATTTTAGAGGATAGAGGTGGTTCAATGCAAAATCTTATGAATTCCAGAGCCCCAAAGTAATGGAGGCCCATCTATTTAGTCTAACCTAATTGGTACTTGCAACTACGACAAAAGGGTATGGTTTTGCCACTAATTATGTAATTATTGTTACTTCTTGTAATCACAATGATCACATTAAGTGTCACAAAGCATCATAAGCACACCATATCTAATCGTCATAGAGAAATCTATCTGTCACGACATGCTTCTTGCTTTCTATCCCTATCTGTAACTCGTATTGGATCAAGGTCAACAACTAGTTATGCTACTTGTGTTGTTGGTGCATTTGGAACGGTTGAATCCACGCTTGTTGGCTATGGCTCTTGAAACGGATAGAAAAGTCATTAATTTGTTGTCGCTGCCTCTAACTCTATTTTCCAAGAAGGATGAAAGGGTGGGAAAGAAGCATACTTCCTACCTCTCGAAACAAAACCAATACCTAAAGGAGGCTACCTATCGATCTCGATATGATCCAGGGACTACGTGGACCCTTACTGACCATGAGATCAAAGGGCTGGGAAACTATCAGTACGAGATGACATGACATCCTAACGTCACTCAAGGTGACATTGGCCCATATTACGCATGCCACATTTCACCTATATTTGTGCATCTGTAGACCCCATGGGCCCATTAGACTGTGACAGTTGTCACCCCCTGTAGGGGCCATGTGTAAGCTCTATATTTCCATGTGATTGACCTTGGGATCATATGACAAGTGGGATACTCAGTACCCACCTATGTTCACCACCATTTTTTACATGTCATCCCATGCGATAGTGGATATTTCGGTAGTTTGGTACTCTGATAGTCTGGAAGTTTGGAGTGTAGTGTCATAGGATTGCGTAAGGACCCGAAGGCTAGGGCCACATGGAGAAATCTCGGGTTACTTCGAAGCTTCTCTAGTCCAGTGCTCTAGAGGAGTGAGTGTGTTAACCCTCTAGGACTCCCAAAGCCCGGAGTCCCGGAATAAATGATGGTTGTTGAATGTTGGCCATGTGGAGCAATCTCGAGGCCCTTGGTAACTTCACAGGTTAGACACTATAGGGATATTGCATGGTGGAGCGAGAAATATCTATGAAGTATGAAGTATTAGAATAAATCATGACTGTTGACTATCGGCTATGTGGATCAATCCCTAGGCACTTCGTGACTTCGTCGGTTTGGCACTTCGGGGATATCACATGGTGGAGTTGGAAATATCTTCGAGTTCCAAAGTCTCGAAGCCCCTTTTAAACCATAGGATTCAGCAGATGATGTTGATCGTTGATTCCCTCTATTGTTCAGTGATCTGGGAATTTGGCCTTTAGGAGGAATGTCATGCAATACTGTTGGAGATCCCGAAGTCCCGAAACCTTTGCTAAGAAGACCTTTTAGCTCCTAGTTTTTAGCCCGAGGTCATGAGGAGGACTATGCTAGTTGCATTAGGTCCGTAGTGTGAGATATAAACTTTGGGTGAGCAGAAGACATGGGTTTTTACTTAGTAAAGGACTGAAAATGAACTGAGAGGAAGCGAAAATTCAACTCCCCATCCCTTAGATGTTCCTTTAAGGGGGTTGGGTGTATTACAAATTGGTATTAGAGCATGGCAACAACACTTGTCCTGCTTGGGTTCATGCACGAGTCACATCAAAATATTATTAGAGAACTTTATGGGGTAACACCCTATCTTACCCCCTTCTATATGAAACTTGCCTGAACCTCTATTGAAGAGAGGAACGAAACCTTCTACTGTTGATAGATGCTTTGGAAATCTAAATTGTCTGTTGCTAATTTTTACAAATAAAGAAGCTAACTTCACTTTGCAATAATAAATGTTGTTCATTAATTGGTAGATTAGCAACTAACATAAAATGTTTTGTCAACACTCAAGCAGTCATTGAACAACAAGAAAACTACAACATAAGGGATGGTGACACACCATGAGTTGAGGGAGAGCTCCCACAATAGAGAGGAAGAATTTGATGAAAGGAGGGTAGTGGAAACCCCTCCAGATTTGGCCAAAACTATAAGAATCCTCATGGCAGAATCACAAAGTTATAAGGTTGAAAATGAAAGGCTTATAAAGGAGTAGGAAAAGAAGACTGAAATTAATGCAGTCCTATTGCAAAGTCTATCAGATATACAAAGGAAACTACAACATGGTCCAACTGCCAGTCATGTGGACATGCATCATACTAAGAAAAATCCAAGTCCACCTGAGATACAAAAGTATGGTTCGGAAAGTGGCCACACTAGGAGGAGAACCTCAAGGAAGGTTGAACATGGAGCCAAGAGACACTCACCGAAATGTTCCTCTGAGGACACTAACAACTCCAAGGAATCTTCTAGTAGCAAAACAAGTTCATATTATCAGATGAGAGGAAATAAGAGGAAACATTCCAAGAGTCATGACGCTGAAGAGTTCAAGAAATCCAAACCATCCACCTTCGATCGAGAGATTAAGAAGGGGGAAGAAGCAGAAGTTTGGTTACTTGGATTGAAGAAGTACGTAAGAGTCCATGAATACTCTGAAAAATTAAAGTCTCAGATAGCCATTTTCAATCTGAATGGGAAAGCTTCCATTTGGTGGGAGGGTATTAGGAACGTGAAAGGAATCCATGAGAAGGAATTGTCATGGAAACAATTTGAGAAATACTTCAAGAAGAAGTATCTATCAGAAAAGTACTTTGATGGGAATACCAAGGATTTCTATGAACTCATGCTGAGATAACTCACCATAGATGAGTATATCAACAAATTTATTGAGATGATGAGGTATGTTCCCTACATAAAGGATGAAAAAGTGAAGATGCAATGATTTATTAGTGGATTATCTCAATCCTACCGGGACATAATTGAGTTTGATGAGCCAAATACTTTAGAAGATACTATTTGAAAGGAAAGGTATTGATATGAGCAATTCAAGAATAAAAAAGAACTCCATGAAGACTGGAAGAAGAAAAATAATTTGGGATTCAAGAAGAAGGGGTTTCAAATCCTCTATATTTAAGAACCATGGGAAGAGCTCTAGGATGAGCCTTCCTACCATAAGTGTGTATCAAAAAACATTTCTATCCTAGAGTGGAAATAAACCATTTGGAGCAGTTCCAAGTAAGAGTGATAACACAAAGAGTGAACCCTTGAAATGTTGGGGTTGTGGAGAGGAACATCTGTTGAGGGACTGTCTGCATAGACAACAGAAAAATAAGAGGGTCTACAATGTCCAAAAGGATACCATAGTCAATGATGTGGCTAGGAGCATGCCACAAATTTATGCATCCTTGGATAATAAACAAGATGACCACCCAACTTCAGTGGTGGATATGGAAGGTACGATTGCCAACCATCCCATTTCCATTTTAATTGACCCTGGTTCTAATTTGAGTTATGCTACCCCTCAAACTATTGAGAAATGTAAATTACAACAAGTTAAACATGTTAAATCATGGTTGGTACAACTAGACACTGTAACCAAAAGAAAAGTAACATAGGTCATACCAGCATGCCAATTCTTTGTAAGTGGGTTGCCCACCCAAGTGAACCTAAACATACTTCCTTTAGGATCTTATGACCTGTTGATTGGCATGGATTGGTTGGCTTCCCACAAAATCAGGTTGGACTATTACAGTAAAACTTTTGAGTGTGAAAATGAAGGAAGAAGGGTAACTCTACAAGGGATTCAAAAGCATGTCTCAGTGAGACAAATATCAACCCTCCAAGTGAAGAAGTATTGCAGAAAGGGATGTCCCTTGTATGCAATACAAGTACTAAACTTTGATGAGGACAAAAAACCTAGCCTAGAGGACCATCCCATATTAAGAGAGTATAAATATGTATTCCCATAAGAGGTTCTAGGTCTACCTCCAAGAAGGGATATTGACTTTTCAATAGAACTTGTACCAGGAGTAGTGTCAATGTCTAGAACACCCTATAGAATGAGAACACCAGAGCTAGTTGAGCTTAAGCTACAATTGAAGGAGATGTGGGACAAAGGCTACATTCGTTCTAGTGTGTCTCCATGGGGATCACCAACCTTGTTTGTGAAAAAGAAGGATTGAACACTCAGATTGTGCATAGATTATAGACAACTCAATAAGATGACCATCAAGAATAAGTATCCATTAGCAAGGATCGATGACTTGTTTGACCAATTAAGGGGTGCTACAATCTTCTCCAACATTGACTTGAGGTCTAGATACCATCAAGTCTGAATTAAAGATGAAGACATCCAAAAGACAACCTTTAGGAAAAGACATGGTCACTATGAATTTGTGGTGGTGCCATTTGGGCTTACCAATGCACCAACCACTTTTATGTGCTTAATGAATAACGTATTTAGAAAGTTCTTGTATAAGTTTGTGTTGGTTTTCATTGATGATATTCTAATCTATTCCAAGAATAGGGAAGAGCATGAAGACCATATCAAGCTAGTACTCTAAGTACTAAGAAAACATCAGCTCTATGTTAAGCTTAGTAAGTGTGACGTTTTCTAGAAACAAGTCCATTACTTAGGCCATGTTATTTTTGAGGAAGGAGTGGCAGTTGATCTTGACAAGATTAAATCCATCATGGATTGGCCTAACCAAAGGATGTATCTGATATCAAATCATTTATGGGCCTAGTAGGATACTATAGGAGGTTCATAAAGGGATTCTTCAAGATTGGTTTCCAAATCACCTCCCTTCAGAAAAAGGGGGTTAAATTCACTTGGACATCAAAATGTGAAGAAATATTTCAAGAGATAAAATACCTTCTAACCACTATGCTTGTGCTAAAGATTGCATACCCAAACAAGGACTTCTTTGTGTGTACAAATGCCTAAAAGGAAGGGCTCAGAGGAGTCCTTATGCAAGAAGGACATGTGATTTGCTATGAATCTAGAAAATTGAATGAGCATGAAGTCAATTATGTGACCCATGATATGGAATTGGATTCCATAGTGCATGTTTTAAAAATGTGGAGGCATTACCTCTTAGGTAGAAGATTTGTTCTTATGACATATGATAGTGGCTTGAGGTATTTGTTTGACCAACCAAAACTCAATGTGAGACAAGATAGGTGGATGGATCTCCTTAGTGAGTTTGATTTTGAAATCAAACATATCAAAGGAAAGGAGAATAGGGTGGTCGATGCCCTTAGTAGGAGTATGAAAGTGGCTCACTTGGCAGTTGTAAGCGCTAGTGAATCAGACATCAAAGAGAGAGTCAAAAGTGCAAAAGAAGTATATGCATTTTTCAAGACCGTGACATCATACCTAAAGAAACATCCCACAGGGATGAAGTACGAAGGTTATCATATGCTTAATGATGGCCTACTAACTTACAATGTAAGATTGTGTATTCCAAATTGTGACGACTTGAAGAGGTTCATAATGGATGAAATACACAAAATACCATATACTGGTCATCTTGGTTATCAAAAAATGATCACAACCACTAGGAAACTATTTTATTGGCCCAGACTGAAAAATGACATAGCTGATTACTTAGGTAAGTGTCTATAATGTCACCAAGTCAAGGAAGATCACTGACACCCAATAGGGTTGTTGAAACCCCTATCAATTCTCGAATGGAAATGGGAAACCATCTCCATGGATTTCATCACAGGATTACTAAGATCAACCAAAAATGACTATGAGACAAGCTAAGCAAGGCTGCTCACTTCATACATGTTAAGTCAACTTGCAAGGAAATAGATATTGCCATTATTTTCATCAAAGAGATATTTAGACTTCATGGCATGCCTAAGGAAATTATATCCAACAGAGATACACAAATTACTTCAAACTTTTTGGAAATCTTTGTTTGTTGGTTTCGAAACAAAATTGCTATTTAGTACAACCTATCACCCTCAAACTGATGGATAGAGACATCGGGTAAACCCAGTATTGGAGGACATGTTAAGGATGCATGTAATGCATCAAACTAAGAAGTGGGAAGACTACCTACCACTGGTATACTTTTCCTACAACAATGGCTATCAAGAGTTGTTAAAAATGAGCCCTTTTGAATCCCTCTATGAAAGACAATGCAACATTCCAATCAGTTGGAATAACCGGGTAGAAATAGTTACAATCGTGCCAGATATGATAAAGGAAATGGAACAACAAGTAATTCATATCATACATAATCTGAAGATAGTTCATGATAGAAAAAAGAGCTATGCAGACACGAGAAATGACTCCTAGAGAGTTCAAAGTAGGGGATCATGTGTATCTTCTAGTTAGAATTAGGAAAATATCTTTGAGGATGGGAGCTTGTTCCAAGATGGAACCTCAGTATTGTGACCCTTTGAAATTTTGGATAGAGTGGTACTAGTACACTATAGGCGAGCACTCCCTCCCACAGTGAAGGCACATAATGTTTTCCACGTTTCTTTATTAAATAAGTATGTACATGATTCTAATCATATTATTGATTGGTCTATGATTCAGGTGGAACCAGAGGGATAATTCCTGTCAGAACCTCAATGCATAATAGACAGGAAGAAAACCCCACTCAGGAACATAACCATTGCACAGGTCAAGGTGCAGTGGAAACACTTTGGCCCAGATGAGGATACATGGGAAATGGAGGATGCCATGAAACATGCATATCCATTTTCGTTTACTTCTGTACATACAGAGCACATCGACAGATAGAACATCGAGGATGATGTTCCTTTAAGGGGGAGGGGATTGTAATACCCCTGTTTCCCCCAATTTTTAAATATAACTATAACCGGCCAAGATACTATGGTGGATTAGATATGTGTGAATGTCTGATTTGATGAACCTTTGTATAAAAAGTAAATGTATGTATTTTTTGTTATTAATAGAAAGTGGATAAGTGTTTCATGACTGCTGAAAGGGGGTTTTTCCAATATAGAAAGTGGATTCTATGGGAGATATGGTGAGGGGAACCATAAATGGTTGAGATGACCCCCACCAAACCAATACATTACTGGATTTAATGACTCAGAATAGTCCAATGACCCATATATGAATTACTAGTCAAAGTGGTAGCTGGAAGAGTCCTCCTCAAGAGTTAATGAGGAGATGGGGTAGAGTATCCATCTGTAAGACTTCCAGACCTGACCACAAGCTGGGGATTCAGACCTATGCAACCCTGCTAAGAAAGGAAAGAAATAAGTAATTCACGAGAGGATGCGAAGAAGAGGAGAAAGTGATCCGCGAAAAGAGTAGATTCACAAGAAAAATCCGGAGAAGATAAAAAGAGCGACTACATCGCTCTGGTTCAAGGAAGAACTGAGGAATAAGCTCATTTTGAATGTAATAATTTGTTGGCAAGGTTTTTTTTCATTACAAGATGATAAACGAGGCTAACGAGTGACTGTGGAAGTCCTTGGGTAGACCTCCTTTCTTGGTATAGATAAAACCCGCTACTAGGATCCTTTGGGAGGATGAGGGTAACCTCCATCCCTTACTATTGCTGAGAAATAAGAAAGAGTCTCTCTGAGAGCATCATGGTCTAGATTGGGGGTGGCCAGTGGTAAATCCTTCAGGAGTGGCTGTGCCTATGGTTGGGTGGAAACAAACACCCTTTTCAGTAGTCGCTTCACAAACTCTGGTCTTCTCATAAGCATTTTTATACTTTGTGTGTTGAAATTGAAATGGTGGTTGAATGCATGTATATGGTTATGAATGAGTTCTGTAATGAATGATTAAAACTAGAAATATGTATTTTCTATCTGTGAATCTATGCTTCTAAATGGTCCTTTGTTCACCTTAGCCTAGCTGCTAAAGATTCATGGGATGTGAATCTGCAGGAGAATCAGGGTAGGATTTGCTGAAATGTTGAAGTCCTGCCAACCCCTCGGACCTACCTTAGCAGGAATGTAAAGTTAAAACTCTGTGGAAGAAGGGAATTTCCTTCAGACTTCTCTTCATATGACTAAGGGCTCATGTCCAGGTCCTTAACCCATTTATGGCTAAAATAATTAGCGTGTAGCCCATGAGAGTCTTCGAAGGACCCATGTGACTAAGGTCTAGGAACCTAGTGTTAGACCAGAGAGGAGCTAAGTCTCTTGGCTTTGAAACTTTGGGAGTTTGGAGCTCTGGCATATCATGACCTTATGATTTTGTAAACCAGTTGAAGGCGATAGGATGCTACGGTTATCCACGAGGTCGATCAGAACCTGGCGGTTTCCCTAACCATGGAAAATAGACCTGCCACCACTAAAACCTGACCCCTTTAATCATCACGAATTAACGTGAGACATCGATTTGAGGGTATTCGAGAGATCCCTTGACTATTGGATATACACCGAGATAACTTTGATAAATTTTTACTACGAGAGAATATAAACGATATGACATCTATCTCCCCAAATGCCGAAGTCCCAAAGAGACGAAAACCATAGATATAAGGATCCTTCGGGAGCTTCCCTAACCATCAAATCCTTGCCAAGGTCAGCTCGACTTTGACCACTTCGGGAGGATAGAGGTGGTTCAACGCCAAATCTTATGAATGTAGGAGCCCCGAAGTAATGGATGTCGTAGATCCAGGGACTAGGTGGACCCTTACTAACTGTGAGATTGAAGGTCTGGGCAACTATCAGTACGAGATGACGTGGTATCCTGATGTCACTCAAGGTGACTTGGACCCATACTATGCATGCCACATGTCACCTATATTTGTGCATCCATATACCCCATGGGCCCATTAGATTGTGACACATGTCACCCCATGTAGGGCCCACGTGTAATTTTATCTTGCTGCATGACCGGCGTTGGGATCATCTGACAGGTGGGATACTCAGGACCCACCTGTGCTCGCCACCATGTATTACATGTCATCCCATGTGATAGTGGATACTTCGGTAGTATGGGACTCCAGAATTTTGGAGTGTAGTTTCATAGGATTGCGTAGGGACCCAAAGGCTCAGGCCACGTGGAGCAATATTGGATTCCTTCACAACTTCACTAGTCCAACTCTCCAGATGAGTAAGTGTGTTAAGCCTCTAGGACTCTTATAGCCCAGAGTCTTGGAATAAATCATGATCATTAACTGTTGGCCACGTGGAGAAATTTCGAGCCCCTTTGTAAATTTGCTGGTTCGACACTACAGGGATATTGCATGGTGGAGTGGGAAATATCTTTGAAGCCTGGAGTCCTATAATAAATCATGACCATGGACTGTTGCCCATGTGGAGCAATCTTGAGGCCCTTCGTAACTTCGTCAGTTCAACACTTCAGGGATATCGCATGGTGGAGTGGGAAATATTTCCAAAGCCCGAAATTTCGAAGCCCCTTTTCAACCGTAAGATTTCGGTAGATGATGTGGACCATTGATTCCCTCTGGTGTTCGATGATCGGGGAATTCAACCTTCAGGAGGAACGTCATGCAATATAGTTGGAAATCCCGAAGTCCTGAAACCTTCTCTAAGAAGACCTTTTATCTCATGGTTTTTAGCCCGAGGTCACGAGGAAGACTCATCTAGCTGGCTTAGGCGCATAGTGTGAGATATAAACTTTGGGTGAGCAGAAGACGAGGGTTTTTGCTTATTAAGGGATCGGAAATGAACTGAGAGGAAGAAAAAATTCGATGCCCCATCCCTTAGATGTTCCTTTAAGGGGGTTGGGTGTGTTACATCATATATCAATTTTGGTATCAGTCTTGATTTCTTGATTTCAAGGAACCTCGTATGAATGTTCTTGTGAAGAAAAA
Source organism: Picea abies (assembly GCA_900067695.1). Lineage (NCBI taxonomy): Eukaryota > Viridiplantae > Streptophyta > Pinopsida > Pinales > Pinaceae > Picea > Picea abies. The sequence continues at coordinate 8,044 of CBVK0100228136.1, read as the reverse complement.
TTACTCTCCTCTCTCCCTAAACTGGGTCAAATTCCTTAGGGTGAGGTTCGATTTTAATTTGATTCTCATATTTAGGTTATTCAATTATTTCATTTATAGAATTATTCATTTCTTCAAGAATGGCACTTATGGTTTCCATAATGATTTTAATCTTCATGTCATCAAGAATAACACTTATAGTTTCCACAATGAATGTTTGTGACTTTAACTTGATGTGCCAAGGTTTCACTTTGATACCAATGTTGTATAAAAATATTTTTCTTAATGGCATGTAATGAATATATATGTATTGATTAATTATTGAATGATGGTTTACATTGAAGGGGGGATGGATTAAATATAGCCTAGGGTTCTCCTTTATGAAGAGTCATGACCTTTTGGTCATGACTATTTATAATTATTAATTATATTCCCTTTATTATTATTAATTTGTTAATTGTTTGTTTTATTATCTTATTATTGTTTTTATTACTTATTATTTTACTGATGCTTAGGTTATGTTCATAGAAACAACTATCCACATCTATGCATAAGAACCTACCTCCACTTCAGCCCTAGACCCATCTAACCCTAGGTCCCCATCTATACCTAACCCTTAACCCTCTCCACACCCGATCCCTAATATCCTTATGGCCGCACCTCTTCCTAGGGTCCCCATAACCCCTACAAATTCAACCTAGTGCTCTAACCACTACCCTATGCCTCAAAGCACTTTCAATTATAAGCCCCTAGGTCCTAGTTCTTCACCATGGGGCCTGCATAATATTAACTAGGAAAAATCTTGAGAGACCAACCATGACCACAACCTCGATCATGGCTATAGTTAGATGTGTTAGATGAAGAAGACGAAGAAATTGAGCTAGATGTAGATGAAAATGTTCTCAATGTTGATATCGACGATGAAATTATCGAAAATGACACTAATGATGATGTTGCTATGGCCAATCCTTTCAATTCTGATTCTGAACTAGATGATACAAATTCAGAGTTGGACGAAGAAGAAGATCAATGATATCAAATTTTTGAAATGTAGGTCGAGGTATGTGATTATAAATTTTCTATGATTAATTCTCTTTAAAGTATTTTCTTATATGGATATGTGTTGTTAAGTTTTATGCCATTTTCTATGTATCATTGGTTGGTTAGAAGTCATTGACCTTTATTTCTCTCATAACCCACCAACCTATAACCTCCTAATTGTTATAACCCTTAATTGCACCACACCTGCTTACCTGGCATCAGGCCAACTCATATCCATTTCTTGCCAAATCCATGCTGAATAAACTCTTGAAAATCCTCTTAAAACAAGTAAAACGTGCCCTAACCCACTACTGCACGTGTTGGAACGCTGGCAGGCCTACTACTGCACGCGTTGGAACGCTGGCTGGGCTACTGCAGCCCGCGTTTACCTAACAAAGCACAAAAACAGGAAAGTTGCCGACGGGACGAAAATCTTTAGGTCAGTTAACTGAAACTCCCAGCCATGCATGGCCGAGAGTTCGTCCAAAACCCTAGCTCCTTCTAGCCTATAAAAGAAGGGGTAGGGGTACTATTTGGAGGAGGAAAATACTATTTGGAGGAGGAAAATCATAGCAAAGAAACTCTGCCCAATTGCCGAATCCATTTTGTCCCAACCCTTTAGCCTTTCCTCAAGCTTAAGGAGAATTCAAGCAAAGCAGTTGGAGGACAAAGAAGAGGAGGAGCCCAGGATCAGGATCAAGGAGCGGTGGCCAATCTCTATCATTATTGTAGGTTGATTCATCTTGAGATTAATAAAGAATACTTTTCTCGTCCCAATACATGAGTTTTATATGTTTTATTCGATTTATGTTTAATCTCTAACCCTCTAGTAGAAAAATAGCATGCATGTGTAGTGTTTTGTCTTGATTACAGGATTGTCTTTGGAAGGAGAAACAGAAGCAAGCGGATAAAGCGCAATGGAGGATCTACACCAAACATCAGTAAAAAGGTTAGTAGGTTCTTTCCTTGTTTGCATGAGAAAAAGGGTTTTAGGTTTGGGGTGGTAGATTAAAAGTGATTTCTTAAGGGTCATGATCTGCATGCAAGTTTAACCCTAGCTTGCTAGTCCGTAGGGTATTATTTCCCAACAACACTAATCCATATTGAGCATGTGCAGATTGATTTTAACTATCAGTCAATATTGATAATCTGCCACAACATTTTGACCCTCCACCTAGTAACCTTGGTAACTTTCTAACACTCCACCCTCATATTCCACCATAGGAACCATGCGCATGCTCCAAAACCACTACCTAGGGCCTAAATGGAATATTTGAGCTGCAAGTGTCACATGGTAGCCATTACAAGGTTTAACACATAAAATAATTTTTTAGGCTTTGGACATGGTTTAGGGTTAGGGATTGAGGGGTTACAGGGTTTAGGGTTTAAGGGGATTATATATAACTATATAACACATATTATACACAAATATAAATATAAATTATATTACAAACAAATAACAAATAAAAAATAAACATAAAATAAAACAAATAAAAAATAAACAAACATAAAATGAAAAATTCAAACATAAAAAACACTATGGCACCAAACCTCAACCAAATAAACCAATTCCCAAACTGGTTGGCCACTGCATTTCTCGACCCCATATTCCAATAAGGAGAGTGCATAGAGGAGAAATGCACTAAAATTTGTACTGTATCAATCCCGCCTACCAGTACGAAGATTGTGTAGAGGAGCAACTTGCTAACATTTGCATTGGACAGACACTTTCCCGTAAGGAGAGTGTGTAGAGGATAAAAATAGTACAAGGAGAGACTAGCCCCACTTGTGTGTCCAAGGAGGGATTGACCCCACAATGTCTTCGGTATGTAGCCTTGTTTATAATGTAGATCCTGTAGCTATTTGTTCAATATTAAATGGTTTACAATGGATTTGTTTGAGTTCCATTCACTTTAGGTTTTCCCTGTCATTCACTCGTTAGTTTATGTTCCATACCTTGTATACTACATCACTTTGCCATATTTTTGTACTTACTATAGAGAACATACAAGGTTTGAAATGTAAATTCCACATACACAATCATACCATTCATATAGTTCTAAGATCAATAGTCTCAACTTATTTCGGTCAGTGAAAGTGCACGCTAGATAACAAGGGGTCGAAGGTCTAAATTATAAACCATTGTATTAATGGGTGATAATGTGTCATAACCTTATTCATTTCGATACACAAGGGTGGTATTATGAAACCAATTTATCTCACCCTGGAAATGCACAAATGGATGATAAGTGCCACAACAATGTAAGTCAAATAAAAAAGGCATTGCGTCAATGTGATCCAAAGGATTTAAAAAAAAAAATTAAAACAATTATCCTTGAAGAAAATGAGGTAAATGGACATGATAAACATTGTTATGAGTACAATAAACTCCAGTAAAAGCAGTCAAATTCTCCTTCGACAAATAAGTTCATGTAGTGTTATCATTTTCTTATTTCAAATCTATTCTTATTTTTTAAAGTAAGGATAGATGGAGAAAGGTAGTCAGTCTATTCAGATATCAACCTTTGATGAAAAAGTTCTAATCGAATGTGATTGTGAATTTTTTGAAACTGTTTTGTCACAGTTTGATCCTTACGAGTTAAGAAAGTTAGTCTGAGATAGATTTAGGGATTTGCAATATTAGTTGCATATATGGGAGTCAAACTTGGGTATATTCATAATTCCCCAAACATGAATATGTTTTTCAATATTTTTCCTCTAAAAGTAATCAAATGGCGACTCAATCGAACCCTAGACAAATCCGACCATCCAAGAAAACGACTGTATCTAATGACCACTTGGAGGACAAGGAACGGGATGTTTTCAACCCTTCCCCAACTTTCCTTGACCTTCACCAATTAATTCAGAGAGACCAAGCTGACTCTAACAAAGACTACTTGCACTTATGGGAATCGAACCTGGCCAAATCAATTGTTCCACAAACTTATCACTTTCTAGAATTAGTCAATTGGTGTGTTAGCAATTACTAAGTGGATAGGTAAGAAATAATTTATGTAGATGGTTCTAGGATAGTTTGTCAAATAAGTAAAGAATCCATTTCCCAAATACTCCAAATTTCATACCATGTTGCATATGTAACCATGGATAATGACGAACTTGCCTCTAAGTACCAAGAATTATTACAGTCTAAAAGAGAGAAGTTGTTGAGTAATATATTAGCCCTAGATGCCCCATTAGAAATTGGCCCACCTCCTTTTAAATCCACCATCTTCCCTGAAGTAACCATGCATGATATTACCATGATTTGTCAAGTTTTAGGCTATGAACATGATAGAGCAGTGGATGAGAAAATTTTACAGCTGCAAACTGTCTTATGTCCACTGCAGTCAATCACCTTCAAATATTTTGATTATTGTTAGTTCCTACAAGAAATGATAAACTTCCAATTGTCAAATTTCAACCACACTAAGTCTTTTAAGTACCAGCCCTACTTGGTGCACCTCATATTTTGCATTAATTCTTCCTATTTTGAGAGCTTTGGAATCAAAACAATAAATGATTCAAGTAAAACTGAACAAGTAATTTTGTGGACTTAGGAGGTGAGAAAACAAGACTAGAATAAAGGTTTCATACTTTATGTAAACAAGTTCATGAGTGCATGCTACATTCTGCTCCATGGAACTCAACCTCCTAGGATGTTTCCCGAGTTTAAAAATATATTGTAGCTGAGGAAAGATACTAAAGTAGGAAATTGGTACCTGTCTGAGGATCACACCATCAATAGAGTATATGGGTTTGAATATGACTCTTACAAGATGCCAATTTTACACTACCATTTAGTCAATGGACCGATCCAATGTAATTTAGATTCCTTAGAAACAAGAATTACGAATTGGAAAGAGGACATTTTCATAGATGCATTCTGAAATGGATATTGTTGATCAACTGAGTGAGAAGTTAAGCAAAAAGCCTAAAGGTGATGAAGAATTAGACTTACAGGGGTTCTTAGCTGAGTTTACATGAAAATGGAAGGGTATATTGCAAATCACAGAAGGATCAAATGAAGCTAGTTTAGCCTCAAAAGGACCTTCTATCACTATTGAGAATCTCACTTCAATTCTATTATCAACAATAGAGGTTTCACAAACCTCTACAACTGAAGAAACCTCTAATAAGAAACTCTCACTCTTTTATCAATATTTGGATACAAAGAGACAAAATCAATAGGTGAAAAAGGAAATGTATCCTCAATCTTGGGGAGAAAACACATCTCGAACAAAGTTACTATCTACCATGGATTACTAGGAGGGTACATTCAATTTGGATTTACTAGAGTCAAAGGTACTTAAGCCTCTTTTTTCTACAGATTACAAATCCACTCAAATGAGTGTAACACTTGGGTATATCCACCCTATGGATATGATTTAATTGCACAAGAAAACAAGTGATATGCTGTATAGAGGGGTCTTGCAATCCTCTGCCAGTGAAAGGAAGATGCAAACTATGGTAATAAAAATAGATAAGCATTTGAAGCAAAAGAGATTGGCCATTAAATCCAACCAAACTTAGATTAATGAATTGGAGAGGAAGATTATTTCCCTAGGAGCATATCCTAAAAATATCACTGTTGTAGGAGACCTAATCAAACAGAAGGATAATGCAATTAAAATCCTTAAGAAAAATCTAAATTTTTCTGATGTACAATGTGTTCAGACCCTAGAGTTGTAAGCTAGTCATGAGGAAAAGGAGCATCTTTACCAACAATTATTGGAAAGTAGAAAGTTCAATAAACTTAGCTATTGCAGGCAACAAAGTCAGCTACAATGCAAACTGCTCCATTATACCCAACAGAGGGCTTATCAAAAGTCACGAATGAATTGAGTGTGAAGGAGATTGAGTTGGACACTGTAACAAACTAGTTCAAACATAGAGATGCGAAGGTAGCAAAACTAGAAGATCAAGAGAAGAGCATAGAAGTAATTTTGGCACAAATCAATGCTAGTAAAGAGGAAGCTCAGAAGGCAGTAATGAAAATGAAGGAAAGGGTGTGAGGGAGACCAACCATGAAAGGAGCTAAGCATATCATTTTGGATGATATAACTAACACGATTTTTAAGAATTGGTCTTATTTTACTCTGGTGTAGGATGAGATTGATCTAATCACCTTAGTCTTCAAAGACGTAAAAACAATGAATGAGTTAGAGAATAAACTTGATTTGATAGCTGATATAATAAAGTAATTGAACAACAAAACTAAAGAGGAGTTGAAGGATTTGCAAGTCAATGATAGAAATAACATTGTAATGGATGCTAAAAGAGTCATTACAAAAAATAAATTACTGCAAAATGCGGAAACTAAGGGCCATGATCTTTTGAGGGAAATATATACTTTTAATTAGTGATGTCATCAAGCATGGATTACCATCATCTTGTAATGGAAATGGAAATTGTATCCAATGAACAATATTAGAAGTTGTTAAATGATAGGAGGAACGATGACAATAATTTTGAAAATCGTGATGGCACTTTGAAGGGGCAAGATGTAGTAGAATTGTTGGCAGGGGATTTTGAGCTATTGCACAATCTGAAAATGATTTTCAGGAATTTACCTCCTCTAGTTTATGAGAAATACAATAATTTGGATGAAGTAGTAAGAAACGTGAATGATCATAAGTACCCGATGGGAAAATATTGGAAAATAACGTGTCAATTCTCTAAATTACCATTGGGAAGAAAAAGTGAATCAAGTGGCATGTGCCCAACTCCCTAAGGGAATATTTTACTAAGTAATTTTCCATGTTCATTAGTTTTTACTAAGGTAAAAACCTTTCAAGAATAAAAAAGTAGTAAGGGGTTTCAAGAAGTTGTTTTGCATACAATTGTATCTATAAAGGAGAAACAAGCCACATTAATGAAGGGTCAACATTTTTTGGAATTAGAGTGTAATTTGTTCTCAGGTTTGCCAGATCAACATAGCTCAAAGAGGAAGAGACAAATTATGAGGAGAGGATAGAGGGCATGTAGAGATTCATTCACCATTGTCGTATCGGTTTGTATTATTGTATTGTACTCCATTGTATTCTCTATGTAAAGTCATACATATTCTCCATACATTGTAGATCTGATTTGCTCATTAATAAAAGTCTTATAACAAAGTTACCAACTGTTAGAGAACTCTCTAGAGTTCTTGTTTTTCAGAGGTCGCATTTAGTGGTTATTGTTAGCCCCAAATCAAAAAGTGGTGCTACTAGTAGCACCCTTTTTTGTGGGGTGTTAAAATTATGAGTTGTTTGAAATTACGATCTTGACAACCAATACCGTTACAAATAAAACCTCAAAATTGATCCCGAAATCGAAAAGTGATGTTACCAGTAGCACCAATTTTTTTTGGAGTCAAAATTATGACTTAACTAAATTCATAGCCTTAACAACTAGTACCATCGTGAATGACAAACTCATAAATGACTACTTGAATTTTTTTTTTTTTTTTAAAAAAAAAAAACTCTCCATCTAAGTTTTTTTTTTAAATGAAAAAAAATCGACATTTTAAAATAATTAAAATTCCTAACCAAGTTTAATTAAAAAAAAAAAACAATATTTCAAATTAAAAAAAAAATAAAAATGAATTAAAACTAAAAAAACAACATTATTAAAAGACAAATGAAAAGATAAAAACAATTTAAAAAGCTAAAAGTAAACCATTATAAAAATTAAAAAATAAATACAATTTTAAATTAAAAAAATTAAAACAGAAAACAATTAAAAAAATTAAATAACACAGTAACAATGAAAAAATACAAATTAGAAAAACAAATAATAAAAAAACTTAAAAAAAAAGACAATTATTACATAATATACAAAATTTAAAAAGAAAAAAACGATTTACTACATATCAAACGAAAACAAATAAAAATATAGGTCAAAACAAATAAATCTATTAAAAGTAAGGTTTAAAAAGAGGAATATTGGGGACGGGGGCGGTTCTCAAATCTCCCCGTCTCCAATACTCCCCATCTGCAGCCGGGGGTGGGGCCACTTTGGATGTGACAGCTGGGGGTGGGGC
>CBVK0100228135.1:0-25792 GCA_900067695.1 Picea abies | reverse complement strand
GGCATACGAGATCGGTCTCGGCATTCCTGCTGAACCGCTCTTCCGATCTCACCCATGGTGAGTCGAGATAGTGTGCCAAGATATTTCGAGTACACCATGGTTACTGTGTATCTCCCAATGGGGATACGCGCAGTTCGAGCGCAGCAGGACAAGATCACAGCATTGAAGTTCAGTGAATTCAATCTCAGATATCGCAAGAAATATAGTATTCTCACCTGTAGAAATACCTGACCAAGATGAAGGGGAATAACTCAAAGATAATCCCCCAGCTATGGACAATGAACCTCGCGTAGTCCACCCTATTAAATGTAATGAAAATATCACACTTCGGAAGGCACTAGGAATTCAAGACCTGTGTCAAGCTATTACGTTCATGTTACCATGGCGGCTACTTATGGCTAGACCACTGAATCATAGTTGATCCGACGTTGATCCATAGGATCACATGATTAAGTATGTAAGGATCTGACCCACAGGATTTCTATCCAGGAAGAGCTATAGATCGCACACTAGCACAGAAGATCAAGGATGCATATGAGGATGTTGAAAAGGGGAGGTGAGGCTATAAGGTAGCCTCCATCTAGAATGGCACAGTGCGCCTAGCCTGTCAGTTAATTGCATGAAATTTAGTAAGGAATAATAGACCTACACAAGTCACAAGCTTTGTTGTTGACCTCACAGGGAAGTGCATAGAAGGTCTACAGATGAACTTGGTGAAGTACCTATTTAATCAGCTGGAACTAGACTATCGCAAAGCATAGGATCAGGGCTACGAGTTTCACTTTAGCTGGCTCCTAATCCTCATCACCTTTGTTGCCTAGGATATGCCGAAAGGTGCGACCTTCCCGGATATTGAACCGTTTGAGGCGCTTGATGTGAAGCTCACCACACTCTAGTACTCGAGTGATATGAACAAACAATGGAATTTGAACGTTGTTTTTCACACATATTACCTTCAGCTGAAGAGAACCATTGAAGTTGAACCTCGCATGACTCCAAACACCCTACAGAGGTTCCAACCCCTTATGAAGTTCTACGCATATTGGCACTTCATCTACCTTACAGTGTGAGCCAATGAACATAAGGAGCAACTTCAGTCTTACTAGAAGCTCATGGAAGAGGACCTTGAGGAGATCACTAAGGACTAGTCAACAGACCTCCTTATTCCTACAAACCCTACAGAGATGTCTAACCCTGACATTCCAAAGCCCATGCCCAAATAAAATGATACACCCAAACCTAGCAGAACGAAGAGGAATGAAGAGGTCCAAGACTTAAGAAGCACCTCAGGAAAGACTACTTCAGTATCACCTGAACGAGGGGGTGATGACTAAGTAGAAGATATAAATGGAAAAGGAGATAAACAGAAGCAAGGTGAAGTAACACCACCTAGAGATGAGACCTATCCCCTAAAGAAGAGGAAGATTTCTCCCCTGAAACCTTCTTCTCGAATGAAATCGAGAGCCACCATGACCAAGATGAATTTTGTTCTCACTACCGATGATTTTTACTTCATCATAGCATCCCTAAATGACACTTCATTGGAAATCATGGAGAAACAAGAATCCAAGCAAGAGGAAATGTATGACAGAATTAAGGTCGAATTCCAAGGGGTATAGTAGGCCCTTCATTCCAGCCGCATAGGGTCCACTGCACCCCTACCATCAGGAGAACCAGAGTTGGGAGATGAGCCAACCCAACTCCGTCGATTAGCTGATGCAGTCGAAGCTCGCCTTCGTCGTGCATAAGAAGAAACATAACAAGCCACCCAGGCCTTGAAGCAAGTACAAGGTGTAATCATTGTAGAATAGGTGAAGGTTTCTCTCCAGGCAAAGTTTGAAGAAGAGAAAGCACATATGCAACAAGAAAAAGAACAGTTACTCGTAGAGCAACTCGAAGTGAAAAAAGTAGTCAATAGAGCACTCCACTCTGTGACAGGATTAGAACCACAAGAAGAAGATCAATTCACACATCATGTACAATAGCTCACAGAAGCTATCCAACAGCTACAACAATGAATAACAGACTTAGATCTCCACACTGTACCTAACACCCCACAGGATGTAAGCGATCAAAGAGAAGCAATTGCTCGAAGCGCAGTTGAAAGAATAAAATTCCTTGCCCTGGAATGCAAGAAAATGAGTGATCATAGTGCCTATATGTATGAGCGACTCACTGAGAATCCAAAATTGAATTCACTTGAGTCGTAGATAAAGGAAGAAAAGTATCAAGAAAAAACAATATAGGCGTAGTTGAAGCCCCTGTCAGCTGTGGAAAGAATGAAGCTAACCCAGGAAAAGCACACCACCCAACAATAGCTCCACACCATTCAAAGAAGAGTTATGGAAGTAACTCAGAGGCTCCAATCTGTACAGGATGAGGCTTTCCAATTGTTTGCAGAGATTGAATGTCGAGGAGTGGAACTAGATATATTTGTCACTGTAGCCGAACAACGCCTAGAGGGACTTATCAACAAAGAAGTCATCTAAGAGTTCGTTGAATAGGAGGTCATGGCACAACAACAAGTTCAAGAATCTCGAGCCAAGATTGAGGATGTTGAGGTAGAACTAATCAGATCAAAGTGACTTGGGACGAGTCACAGGTGAGTGTTGGGGGCCTATTGAAACTTGACAAAGTTTTGAGGATTCTTGGTCATGTTTGACATAATTTTGGGACTTCGACAAGATGTCGAAGGCAGAGCGCAAGAAGAAGCAGAGATCGTGGGATCTCGACCTCTTTTAGAGCCCTTTCTAGGATTCAAGATTATGTAATGGGTATGGGATGTCGACCCATGCGTTTAACCATGTTTAGGCCTATTTTGTAATGTATAAATAGAAGGCTAGGCAATGTAAGAAAGAGACCGAGTTGCAAGTTGTGCTAAGTGAAAATGATTGTAAGAGGCTTGGTGCGTATTGTATGTTGAGACTTACAGAGCTAAGTGCAAGTCGTATGTAGTGCTTTGTGCACAGACTGTGCTGTGCCTAGATCTACTCGGGTAAGGAGGATCTGGCGAGGTGTGCAGATCTCTTGTCTTCTGTGGAGTAGGACTTGGATGTTATGTTCCTATAAGAATCTTGACCAAAGATAATAAAGAAGAGAATATTTGGTGGATGTATCCCCAGGGTGGGGGTGAACCACGTACATGTTGTGTTTCTATGCTTTGTGCGATGTATTGATGTGTTTATGTGTTTACTTGATTAGTTCTTTAATACAGATGAATGATAGATAGATCTATTTATTCTTAGTGCTTGCTTAGTGCTTAATGATATGGATAGGTGTTAGATCTGACTTATGAACATATGCTTAGTGCTTGAATACCTTAGATCTGAATGAATACTGTGATATTCTGTAATTAGGGTTTCACTACATTGTAACTAAGAATTGTATATTGATGAATGTTAACTGTTGAGTGATCTATTAAGTGTCAGAATCACAGATCTGTGTCCCAGCTAAGGTTGCAAACACTGGATTCCTACAACCACCCCTGCCTCTACCTCAGGTGAGACTTCATCTACTTCGCAGGTGTTTTCGAAAGGGTCGATAGTTAGGGTTTTGTTGGTACGTTGTTGTAGCATTGAACCCTGGGTCTGGCCCTGTGCCGACAATGATCTAGTAGATATTTCCTCAAATTTCACACTACACTCAATGAAGAGCTCATGTGTGTCAGGATCCAAGATTCAATATCCTTTGACACCATTGGGTTAATCACCAAAGATGTTGGGTTGACTATGAGGTTTTAAGTCCTTTCACTTTTCTAAATGAATGTGTGCCTGAGTTGGGGAGATAAAAACTATCAAGTGATGCACAATAAGTTTCCTACCACACAAATCTTCAAAGGGAGTGATACCCTTCAATGTCTTATATGTAACTCTATTTTGATTGTGAGAAACATAGTTGATAGCTTCTACCTAATACTCAGGTGAAATGGAGCGAGTGTGGATCATGCAACCAACCATATCTTTCAAGGATATTTTTTTCATATCTACCACACCATTCTGTTGAGGTGTATAGGATAAAATATGTTGAAGTTTATCCCTTAAATAGTGTAAAATTATTCAGATTGTTAGTTCACATACTTGTTGTCATTGTTTTTACAAAGAATTTTTATGCACTTCCCATATTGTTTCTCAATGCGAGCATTGAACTCCTGGAATCTATCAAAACATTCTCCTTTATTCTAAAGAAAGTAGACCCATGTGTATATATAAAAGTCATCAATAAAAGTGAGAAAGTAGCAATCCTTGTTGAAAGAAAAGGATAGAAATGGACCTGCCACATCACTGTGAACTATATCAAGGAATTTTGAATCCCTCCAAGCCTTCCCTTTTTCAAACTTGTCCTTGAGAAGCTTTCCCAAGGCACAACCCAAAAAAACTCCATATGAGAAAATGATACAAGGAATACCTTTGACCATATCCCATGTGTTGATCTCCTAAAGATAGCGTAAGTTGAGATGGTCAAACCACCTATGCCATAGCTTTATGATAGAATCTAAATGGGTGTTCAAAGTAGTAGAATAAAAACCAGGGGAAAAATGAGAGAAGTCATACATGTGAGACTCATTATCATCCTTACCAATTGCAAGAAGTGCATTTTCTTCAATATCCCTAATGGTGATGGAATCTGGAATGAACTCAAATTTTCTTCCTTTCTAGGAAATCTGGTAAATATAAAGAAGGTTGGCTATCATATTATTTAAATAGAGAAAATACTCAAAAGTACCAGTGTCGGCATCAAAAAAACCTTTCCAAATGACATCTACAGGAGGGTCATCCCTAATGAGAATGTGGGACATCGAACAAGGATTCAATAAATAAAATTGTTCTGTGACAAAACCTATGTGATGTGATGCACCTGAGTCAAGAATTCAGTGTTGAGAAGAATCTATAGTAGAAACAAGTGTAGTTGCTTTCCATTTTCTTGATTTGGAAAAAGGAGTAGAGGATTGTTTTGATTACAACAGATTAATGTTGTTCTTTTTTAGAATATGCTTTAGCTCATCAATCTTCTTCTTATGAAAATAATTTTACTCATGACCAACCTTTTTTTAGTAACTACGAGTTGGCCTATCCTTCTTTTGATAATTCCTCTTCGACAAGGAGTTGGAGTCTGATTTTGGGGTAGATCATTATTGTACCAAATATTTCTGTGAGTTCTTATTGGAGTTCTTTTGCTTCTTTTCAATTTTCCCTAGCTCTTTATGTCCCTTCGGTTGACCATTCAACAAATCCTGAGACTGATATGGATTAAGGAGACCCATGAAAATATGATTCCCCTACTTATGCATTAACATTTATGGAAAGGAAGAAAAATAAGTCATTGTATATGCAGATCCCAAAGTCAATCTATGTGTGTGAAAGATAGAAACAAGTAAATCATATTCAAGTTCAAGTTTAGAGATAGTAGTTAAGACAAGTTGTATGTCCTTTTTCTCTACACCACATGATTTACATTGATCTCTTAGGTAATTAATATTTGTTACATAATATTGGATGTTTTCAAAAGACTTAGGATCAAAAATATATAGTTCATTATCAAGTTGATATCACGTAACTTCATCAATTTCCCCATAAAGAGTTTTTAATTTTTCCCATGCATCATATGAATTTGTACATCCATAAATTTGAAACATTATATCAAGGGAAACTAGACTCCTGAGATAACCAAGAAATTTTGTGTGTTCTATCATCTAGAATATACCTTTTCCTTATCATTCTGATTCATTGGTGGGCTCAATTAGCTTTTGTTCAACATAAGGTGCATATCCTCGTTGCATTAATCAATTCCATCCATTTTGATGCCATATATTGTAGTTGTATGGTGTTAGCAATGGAAATTTAAAGTTGCCCATTTGTGAAGGAAAAGTGAGCACAAGTAGATAGAGATCCACAAGCACGATCACACCAAGAGACCCCCCCCGAGGAAAAATGATTTAGCACTTTATATTTATTTTTGTTACAATTTCCACTAGAAAGAGAGCACTTAGTTGACTTGACTTCAATTCCCTTACAAATCATCAAAAAATGACCATGTCTTGAAAGTATAGTTTTGGCACAATATCAAGTGAAATAAAAAAAAAACCACTACGAGTTACAAGAAAAATCATGCGCTTTGAAAAAAATAATCTCCTCCATCCGAGGTTGTATGAAAAATATATGAGCCTATGAGAATCTACAAATTATGGAAAATCAGTGCACCAAAATTAGAAACTATCTACACCAATGCCAAGAGAACAATTGTTTTTCCCATAACAAAAAACAAAAATAAAAAAATTCTCAAGAAAAGGAGGTCAAAATCCTGAGATATGAGCATGAAAAGTTTGTATTTGAAACGCAACCTGTCAATGGAGAGGGGGTAGGAAATTCAAAATTCACCTTCCACCAAATTTAGTGGAACTGTATTCAAACGTAGAAAAATCACCAACTACAAAAATCTCCAGATAAATTAGCGAAATCATCAAATTTAGAGAAACTATAACCAAACTTAGCAAAGCCACCAACTATATAAACCTCCAAATAAATTAGCAAAACTACCAAATTTAGAAAAACTACTACCAAACTTAGAGAAACCTCCAAATAAATTAGAGAAACCTCCAGATAAATTAGAGAAACCATAAATTTAATGAAACTACTTCTGAACTTAGCGAAACCACCAAAATTCACCTTCTTCCAAATTTAGTGGAACCGTCGCCAAATCGATGTGTGAGATGGGGGGTCGTAAGACTCCCTAAGAGAAAATTATTTTTTATCTTTGAACAAATATTCCAAAAATCGATGAATGTATAGTCAATATTAGGGTTTTCAATCCTTCTTAGCACAATGGAAGGGTCATATTTGACCCAAAATGCTTCAAAATGGTGTCTCCCTACTATATCTGGAAACGAACCTCCATCATCAAAACCTAACACATTTGACCTCCAGTGTCCAACTAGGACAAAATGAAAGGAAATTTTTGATATATTAGCTTCAATGGACACAATGGTAACCTCATAATGTCTCCAATAATCTCCAAAAGAACTTGCATCTAGCAATTCAAAAATAAAACACCCCTAGAAACTAGTGTTTTATCCACACCATTTTTATTCTCCAGATCATTTGAAGATGCAAGAGAAGAAAACACTCATGTTCTTCAAAACAAATAGTTCTACACTCAAATTTCTAAAAATATTGCTAACCCACAACTCAAAATTGCTTTGATACCATGTAATATTTGGCTAAAAATCCACGCAAGAATGCAAATGAATGAAGGAAAGAAAATCTAGAAATCAGAAATGAGCAACAATAAATTGTATTCTATTCAAGAGAATTCAAAGAATACAATGAACAATGAAATACTCATACGATATATATGGGTGATTTTATATAGGATTTACCACCCAAGATACGAAAAACACAACCAATATGGGATAAAGTGAAAAATTCCCTAATTAAACTTAACCTAGTGTGAAAAGAGCTAAAGTGGAGAACTAGCTATGAAAGAACTATATAGCTAAAGAACCTTATTCACACTAACATAGAGATATTGATTTCTCCATTGATTTGGTTCCTAGAGCTACCCCAATGTCCAAGACTCCTTATAGGATGAACATATCGGAGCTAAAAGAATTGTGGATGTAGCTTTAAGAACTTTTGAAGAAGAGGTGTACATGCCCAAGTGTATAACCTTGGGTGCCCCAATTCTCTTTGTGAAGAAAAAGGATGGACCTGGAAGGTTGTGCATTTACTTTAGGTAGCTTAATAATGTTACCATAAAAAAACAATATCATTTTCCAAGGATTTATGATCTATTTGATCAGCTAAAAAATGCAAGGATATTTTCCAAGATCAACCTAAGTTCAAGTTATCATCAAGTGAGAAATAAATAGGAATATATCTACAAGACAACATTTAGGACAAGATATGCACATTATGAGTTTTTGGTGGTACCATTTGGGCTATAAAATGCACCACTTTTCTTCATGTATTAGATAAATGAGTGGTCAAAGAGTATCTAGAAAAGTGTGCAATTGTTTTCTTGGATGATATACTCATCTACTCAAAGATAGAGGAGGAGAATGAAAAACACTTAAGGATGTTTCTACAGGTATTTAGGAATCATCAATTGCATGCCAAGTTGAGAAAGTGCTAATTTTATCAGAGGAAAATCCATTATCTGAGCCATATTATATCAAAGTAAGGGATACTAGTTGATCCTGAGAAGATAGAATCCATTAGAGGATGGAAAGCACCAAATAATGTTACATAGGTTGGATCATTTATGGGAATTGAAGGTTACTATAGAATATTTGTTGAAGGATTTTCAAATATTGCATATCCAATCACTTCTTTTAAAAATAAGGGTGTGAAGTTCGAATGGACCTATGAATGTGAAGAAATCTTTCATCACTCAAAAAAATTATTGACAAGTGCAAAAATATTAAAGATTGTTGATGGAGAGGAGAATTCCATTGCATGCATCGATGCATGTGAGGAAGGACTTAGGTGGAGTCCTTACAAAAAACGTGCATGTGGTATTACATGATTCAAGGAAGTTTAAATAACATGAGAGGAACTATGGCACACATTATTTAGAGTTGTCATAAATAGTTCATGCCTTAAATATGTGGAGGAATTATCTCATGGGAAAAATATTTGAGCTGAGGACAAACCATAGTGGTCTGAAATATTTGTTTGGACAACTAACATTGAATTCCATACAAATTAAATGGCTTGAATTTCTTAGTGAATATGACTTCGATATAAAGAATATGAAAGGAAAGGAAAATAAAGTGGATGATTCATTTAGAAGGAGAGTGCATGAGATGCATGATGCAACCATTAACATGTATAGGTCTGATTTAAAAGATAGAATTTTGGCAACTACAAAATTAGATTAACATTATTTGCAAGTAAAGGATTTATTGTAGAAAATTAATTTACAACCAAGATATAAAAATTATGAGTTGAAAGAGGATGGAGTCCTCATGTACAAGGGAAAAGTATATGTGCCTAAATCTCAAGAGATAAAAAATATAGTGTTGAGATAAATGCATAATGTGCCTTATGTTGGGAACCTCGGGTATCAAAAAACAATTGAATCTATAAGTGGCTAATAGTTTTTGTTGGGCATTAAGAAGTTGTGGTTGATTATATAGCTAGATGTTTAGAGTGTCAAAAGGTAAAATTTGAGCATAGGCATGCAACTATATTGCTACAACCATTTCCATTTCTTGAGTAGAAATGGGAAGTTGTTAATATTATTTTTATTACTAAACTTCCCAAGATTGTAAGGTAGCATGATTCCATCATGGTAGTGGTGGATAAATTAACTAAGGATGCCCATTTTATTACAATGAAGCTAACTCACAAAGCATCCAACATTATAGATATTTACATGAGGGAAATGTTTAGGCTACATGGTGTTCCTAAGGCAATTGTTTCTAACAGATATCCCAAGTTCACTTCAAATTTCTGGAAGGGATTGTTTAAAGGATTTGGGACAAATTTAAATTTTAGTTCATCATATCACCCAAAGTCATATGGGAAAACAAAGAGGGCCAATCAGGTGATTGAGGATATGTTAAGAATGTATGTGATGAATAAGCCATCAAAATGGGAATATTATTTGCATTAAATTGAATTTAATTATAATAATGGGTATCAAGCATCTTTGAAGATGAGCTTATTTGAAGCATTGTATGGAAGAAGGTGTAGCACACCTATGAGTTGGGACAAACTAGTTGATAGAGCCATCATTGGGCCAAAGTTGCTCAGGTAAATGGAAGAGAAGATGGTGAAAATAAAACAGAATTTGAAGGCTACACAAGATAGGAAAAATTTTTATGGATACAAAGGAAGAACACAAAAATAATTCCAAGTAGGTAGCATTTATTCTTAAAAGTGAAGGATAAAAAGAGTTCATTGAAATTGGGAAGTTTCCCAAAAATGGCAACAAGATATTGTGGACCATTTGAAATCCTAGAGGGGATTAGTGTTGTTTCATACATCCTTTAACTTTCTGCATCTATGTGCATTCATAATGTGTTTCATGTGTATTTTATTAAGAATTATGTCCCCGATGTTAATCATGTAATTGATTATAATGTGATCTAGGTGGAGCATGAGGGTGACCTATGGGTCCAATCGATGCTCATATTGGATAGTAAGTTCAAATTTCTCAGGAATCATGCCATCATATTGATAAAGTTTCAATGGACTACTACGATCCTAAAGATGCTACATGGGAGAATGAGGATTCCACGGGGGAAGAGTACCTACAAATATTTTAAGATGTTTGAGGATTTTTATTTGTACATTTGTATATAATGCACTAGGGAAAGTACATAAATAAGGGGGAGGGGAATGCAATAACCCCAAGTTGATCCCCAATTTGTAAATGTACATATGTTATATAGGTTGGTGTGCTAGTATGTTGTTTGGGCCAGACCGTGTCTTAGTGTAATGTGGGTTGTTCATTTTTTATGTTCTAACCTTGTGACTGAGAGAAAAGTTCCACTACAACTAAGTGATTGCATCAATATTTTCCAATATTACCACTAGGGAACCTTTCATTTCTACCCCCACCCCTTCCGTAGTCAATGTAATATCCCTTAACCAAACTGAAATGTAAATATAATCCAAGTATATTTAAGCTAGTGAGTTGTTTAGACATCATTTTCGTAATACACCTTTCATGGCATGGTGTGTGCATATAATACACAGTAAAGGGATGTAATGTGCACATTTATGAATACCGCTTGTAGTAATTAAGGTGCGCACAACCTTAAAGACAGAGGATACAACACACAATAAATAAGTGTGTGAAATATTAAGGTCAGTGAACCTTTGTGTATATAATATGAATTATAGGCTGCTGAGCCAGTATTATAAGCCGGAATGCTTATGTCTTGGAATTAGGCCAGCACACCTAGATGTTCAAGGTTAGAGAACCTACTTTGTACATGACCCGTGATTAATATAAAATACATCACTGTGCGCAGACTGGCCATGATAAAAGAGATGGGGGACTGAACTTCACCAGTTAGGGAAAGGGAGGGCCAAAAGTCAAGATTAATATTTCCTAAAACATAAAGTATGAATAATTAGTTTATCCTAAGTTCTAAAGTTGGGGACAGGTGGAAAAAATTAACTTCCGATATGACAAGTGTCAAGTTGGGCACATGCATTCATATCGTGGGGAAACTTAGCTCAAGAGGGGATTTTTCACATAGGCAGATACCTTTACGAATCGGGAAAAAGGGGAACCAGTAGACTGACCATCATTTTTGGGGAACAAAGAGTTCATAGTGATTCCAAAATACACTCAGTTATCCATTCAATGAATCCATGACCATTTCACTCATACATTATGTTATCCTTGAGACAACAATTTCACCTTTCTGAAGCCTATTTCCCCGTCCTTTTTGGTTGGTGTACCTGGTTATCTTGGAGCAGGATTGAAGAAGTGGGTTGTGAGGCTCGTGAGTAGTTATTTGGGTGAGAGAATTGTTGGGGATTAATTTCTGTAGGTGCTAAACTACAACTACAACACTCTGAGACTTCTGGTCTGGCCTATTGTTGAATCCATGGAAGGGAAGTGGGGCAGTCAAGGGACTGTTGAGCAGAGAAGGGGCACACTTCTTTGGGTGGGATAGGCATGTGGGGAATGAGAGGTTGTAGGATATTAGTTGAGTGAGCACCTGAGATAGAGTCTTTCCTGTTTTCCATGAGCCTTAGCCTAGATAGGAATCCCTTTACCCTAGGTGGAGTTCAGTCCCAGCTCAAGGGTGATTCACTGTTGAGAGTGATGAACAGTGTAGTCTATGGTTGGGAGGTTCTTGGACAGTCTGTAAGCAGTTGGTGATAGTATTTCTAATATAAGTACCAATTGTATGATATATGCATATGTTGTTTTGTTATTTACATGCCCATGTTACGATTTTATCATATATGTGACTATGATTGCTTGTGTGCTTATGGGTAATTTCCTGTAAATGATGCCTATCGGTAATTACTATTATTTTAATATAAAATTAGTATGTTACAAAAAGTAATTGTTTGTTTATGTTTAGATGTAAAGCTTCCACGAGCGTGTTGTATGTATATGTTTTAGTTGCATGTAGTCTAAAGAGTAAATTCAGGTGGCATTACTTAGTTGACTACTGGGTATGCTATTTTATGTTCCGCAGTATCGGAACGAAAGTGTTCCCTGGAGTAGCATGGCCCAGCCTAATGGTTGGGAATGTTATCGACTAGCATCAGAGCATGAGTGGTTTCGCTGGAGTGGTGTACCCTAGCCTCAGGTTGGTCGGGGGGATTGTTACAGTATGGTATCAGAGCCTCAGTTCAACACTGAGCTTGGATGGACTAGAAGGGTGCAATTGAAGTGAATATTCACAGAAAAGTAACTTTGAAGTGACCAAAATTACAGTCATAGAGTGTCCTTGGAAAAGGTTGGTGTACTGGTGTGCGTGGTAAATTTGGCACCGCGTGGGAAACCGTGGTGTGGTCGTGTGCGTGGTAAATTTGGTACCGCACGGGAATCCATGGCATCCCAGAGTGTGCAGTAAATTGTGGCGTTGTGCGGAAGATTATTATGTGTAGATACACGCACTAAACTTAGCCTTGCGTGGTAAGCACACACATGGTAAGGTGCACAGGGGGTGCACAAGTATTGCTTAATGCAAAGGATTTTTATTGGTATGCGCATAAGTATGAGTATAAGTTGTTTCGCGATGGTGTATTCAATAGTGTGCGCAGATATTTGAGCACGAAGGAGTATGTTAAACTTTACATGGTGCATGCAGAGGATGAAAATGCTTGTGGAATATCGGTGCGCAGTATCGAAACTGTGCGCAATGGATATTGGCACACAACACCAGAGTAGTGTGTGTAAGTAGTCAGTATGACGAAGAAGAAATGCGTAGTAGATTTAAGAGCGCGGAGAAGCATTTACCTTGTAATATTGCTATGCACAATAATATAAATGAACATGATAATTTAATGTGCGTGAAGTCTCTTGGAAGGTGAGGAGTCTGAGTTTAAATTGCATAATAATAAAATAAAAATAAACACATAACCGCATTGAAGCATTAATTAAAAAGAATTCTGAATTTTAATTTCTTTCGATTTAGACATATGAAAATAAAATATAAGATTACAAGAAAAAATTATTATAAAAGAAAACAAGAGTCATAACATCACCAGATAGAAATTGTAATAAAACTGTCTAAAATCTGTTAATGTATTTTTATAATCATATTAATTACAAAATTACAAAAGGGTGATGACAACAGTTAGTCTGTTGTAAAAAACAAAAGGTTGTTGAAGAACAGGCCTATCATCTCTTGTATTCTTTACCTCCGCTACTGGTTGTTCAAAATTCATTAAGACATGCTTATCTTATTTGAATACTTACTTCAGCTTAGCGATCTCCTCCTTTAAAGAGGAGTCTAACCAGACTGGTTTATTTTCTCCAACACTTTCGGTCGCTTTAACCATAGATTCCTCCTTCTTATGCCACTTACTCCTTTTCTTCTTAGCGGTTGGCCTGTTGATGACTAAATATTTTATAATGGGATTCAACCTGACTTCCAATTGTGAGTCTATAACCGACTTTGTGTGAAACTTAGTTTCTAGAAGGTGCATAAGGACCCTTTCCTCCTTATTCGTAGGAAATCCTAGCATGTTGCTCAAATAACCAGTCTCACTCGACTTAGATTTTTCCATGTATCTCAGGTTGGGGATACCAAAATGTGTCTTTACAGAGAGCAGGAAGTCGAGCAACTTGAAGATTAGTACGATTATGGATACACAGATATCTTCATACCTGGGGAGTGGTAATTATAGAACTCAATTTATGAAGCGCAGACAGATTACGTACAAAGAGCATTGGGTTTTCATGCTCGGCCAATCCATTTCGAATGATTAGATTTTGAGTTCGTTACATGGCGGCGTTCAGCTAATGTCACATGGTTGTGAAGTACTGAATGAATGGAACAAGGTGATTTGACTAGCCATCGCCTACTCCACGAGTGGTGGATTTGACATGTTGAGACACGTAATACCGCATCTTGGAAAAAGTGGTTTCTACAAAACCACCTTCTTGTGCAAATGTATCTCAGAAGGAACTGCACATCAGCGTTCTCGACACTTGGGTCTTATCTAGAATTATCTTGGTGATAACACTAGGAAATCGGGAGTGATAATGTTGATGTGTATGTTGAATCGAAATGGTGCATATTCTCATGAATTGTTGATTTGTTAGTCTGATTAGTTTCGATGGCTGCACGTTTTGCAGAATTAACAACAACTTGGTCAAGTTAGACTAGTGCAGAGTCCATAGGAATGGAAGAGTCACAGGGGAATTACATTCATCCAGAGAAGAGAATAGGGATGGATTTCCATTTGGGCATGGAAGGAACGAACTCCAATGAACATGGAGAATAAAGGAATGAAGATATGAATATGGCTAAGACCATTAAGAATTTGCAAAAGGATGTCCAAAGCCATAAATATGATAATGAAAGGCTTATGAAAGCCAAATATCAGCAGGATGACTTCAGCATGAAACTATTGTAAGGTTTGAATAGAATATAGAAGAAATTGGTTAAGGAGAGTGACTCAAGTAGATCTGAGAGTCACAAATATTCAAAGGATAAGAGAGAAGTAAAAAGTGATAGTAGACATCACCATCATCCCCATAGGCATTCCCATAAGAGAGAAGGAAACAACTCAAGTCTATCCCCTGTTAAAAGGTATAAGAGATCTAGGGTGGATGAGCTGTGAGGAGAAATGAACAAAATCAAACCTCCTACATTTGATGGTGAGCACAAGAAGGATGAATATGTCGAAACATGATTTCTAGGCATGAGGAAGTATTTTCAAATGCATAATTACTCTTCTCATGTTGAAGGTAGAATATCTATCTATCAACTCAAAGGAAAGGCCTCCATGTGGTGGGATCAACTTGTGCACGTACAACACATTGTAGAAAAAAGTGTTACTTGGAGAGAATTCAAGAAGTATTTTGAGAAGAAGTACTTGACCAAGAGATACTATGACAAGAAAATGAAAGAGTTCTTTGAACTCAAGCTTGGAAGTACGACCATAGATGAATATGAGAGAAGGTTTCTACAACTATTGAAGTATGTCTCTTTCATTAAGGATGATACAGTCAATATTCAATGGTACTTAAGTGGATTGCCATTGTTCATCAGTGACAAAATATAGTATGATGATCCCAAGACATTAGAAGAGACCATAAGGAGAGATAAATGCCTATATGACCAGCTGAAAGCAAGACCATCTTTCCAAAAGGATTGGGAAGATAATAAGAAATTCAAGATGGGTCAGAGGAATAAGGGAGCTAAGCCACCATTCTTCAGGAATAATCCACAATGGCAGAAAATGCATAAGGAAACCAGAGTGATTGACACAGGGAGTCAAGGGCCAAGACAACCACCTATGCAATGTTGGGGTTGTAAAGGAGACCATATGTTCAGAGATTGTCCTCACAGAGGCGAAAAAGATAAGGTTGTTCACAATGTACAATGTGTTGAGACAGTAGAGGACATGAGTAGAAATGTACCAAGGATTTATGCAGCCCTGGAAAACAAGCAAGCAAAGTATCAGTTCCACATGATTGAAGTGGAAGGTATGATCAACAACCAAGCCCTTGCTATTTTAATTGATTCAGGAGATAGCTATAGTTATATATACCCTAAGATGGTGGAAAGTTTTCAATTTCCAAGAAGAAAGCATGGGAAATCCTAGTTGGTGCAAATGGCTACAAGAGCCAGAAGAAAATTTAATGATATGGTTAAGTCTTGCCTCATAAACATGAATGGACTAAATACCAGGGAATATTTGAACATCTTACCCTGAGGTTCCTATGACTATTTAATTGGGATGGATTGGTTGGACCCACATCATGCTCTATTGGATTGTCATAACAACGCATTCACTTTCTTGGATGAAGAAGGGAACCAAAGGAAAGTGCAGGGAATTCCCAGGGTAGTAACCATTAGAGAAATTTCAGCATTGTAGCTGAAGAAATGTTATAGAAGAGGATGTCAAATATTTGCAACTCATATGGAGGAGACACCTAAAGACAAGGTTCCAAATTTGGAGGATTATGTTGTCCTGAAAGAGTTTGAAGATATATTCAAGGTAGTACTAGGACTACCCCCAAGGAGAGACATTGATTTCTCTATAGATTTGACGCCTAGAGCAGCGCCAGTGTCAAAGACTCCTTACAGAATGAGTACAACAGAATTGAAGGAGTTGCAAATGCAGCTTGAAGAACTTCTGAAGAAGGGGTATATATGCCCAAGTGTATCACCTTGGGGTGACCCAGTCTTGTTTGTGAAAAATAAAGATGGAAAGTTAAGATTTTGCATTGACTTCAGACAATTGAATAAAGTGACTGTTAAGAACAAATATCCTCTACCAAGGATTGATGACCTCTTTGATCAATTGAAGGATGCAAGGATATTTTCAAAGATAGATCTCAGATCAGGATACCATCAGGTAAGAATTAAATAAGAATATATTAGCAAGACCACCTTCAGGACAAGGTATGGTCATTATGAGTTCACAGTGGTACCATTTGGATTGTCAAATGCACCGGTTGTTTTCATGTGCTTAATGAATGGTGTTTTCCGAGAGTATTTGGACACATTTGTCATTGTCTTTATGGATGACATTCTTATATATTCCAAGTCAGAGGAAGAGCATGACCATGATTTGAGGATGGTGTTGCAAGTATTAAAGGAACACCAGTTCTATGCAAAATTGAACAAGTGCTTATTTTATCAGAAACAAATTCATTATTCGGGGCATATCATCTCAAAAGATGGGATAGTAGTGGACCCTGAGAAGGTAGAATCCATTGGAGAATGGTCAGCACCAAAGAATGTGACAGAGGTCAGATCTTTCATGGGCCTTGCAGGCTACTATAGGATATTCATTGGAGGATTCTTGAAGATAGCACACCCAATCACTTCCTTGCAAAGAAAGGGTATGAAGTTTCATTGGACGTCAGACTGTGAAAGGAGTTTCCAACATTTGAAACAATTATTGACAAGTGCTCCAATACTAAGGATTGCAGATCCAAATGAAGATTTCATTGTATGCACAAATGCATGTAATGAAGGACCGGGTGGATTCCTCAGTCAAAATGGATTCATGATATGTTATGAATCAAGGAAGTTGAAAGAGCATGAAAGAAACTATGCAACACATGATTTGGATTTGGCAGCCATAGTGCATGCCCTAAGGAAATGGAGACACTACCTCATGGGAAAGAGGTTTGAGTTAAGAAAAAACCACAATGGTTTGAAATATTTATTTGATCAGCCAAATCTAAATGCTAGACAAAGCAGATGGTTAGAATTTCTAAGTGAATATAACTTTGATATAAATCATATCAAAGGGAAAGAAAATAAAGTGGTTGATGCACTCAGCAGGAGGGTGCATGAACTACGTGCTACAACATCAGCATGTATCAGACTGATGTTAAAAGAAAAATTTTAGAGGCTGCAAATACAGATCTGCAATATAGAGAATTGGTAGCAATGCTACAGCAAGGTAAGACACCCCAGAAGATGGATATTTATAAGTTGGGAGTAGATGGAATAATGTTTCACAAGAACAAAAAATTTGTACCAAATGTCCAGGACTTGAAACGTGTAATTTTGCATGAGATGCATAATGATCCTTATATAGGGCACCCTGGATATCAGAAAACTGTAACAATGCTCAAGAGACAATACTTTTGGCTAGGTATGAAGAGAGAAATTGCAGAATACATTGCTAGGTGTATGGAATGCCAGAAAGTTGAAACAGAGCATAGGCACCCAACAGGATTGCTGCAACCTTTTCCCATTCCTGAATGGAATTGGACAAGCTCACAAAAGATGGCCATTTTATTCCACTAAAAACTACTCACAAAGAAGAAGATGTTTTTGATATTTTCATGAAGGAAGTGGCATGATTGCATGGAATTCCTAAAATGATTGTGTCTGTCAAAGAACCGAAATTCACCTCGAACTTCTAGAAAGGATTGTTCAAAGGATTCAGAATGAATTTGAACTTTAGCACAACTTATCATCTTGAGACTAATGGATAGACAGAGAGGGTGAATAGAGTGATAGAAGATATGTTGAGAATGTATGTGATGGACAAACCATCGAAATGGGAAGACTACCTACACTTGGTAGAATTTGCTTATAACAATGGGTATCAGGCATCATTGAAAATGAGATTGTTTGAAGCACTTTACGACAAGAGGTGCAATAATCCAGTAAACTAGGATAATCCAACTGATAGAACAATATTCTGGCCAGAATTGCTCAAGGAGATGGAGGATGAAATGTTAAAAATTAAGCATAATTTGAAAGTTGCCCAAGACAGACAGAAAATTTATGCTGATAAAAACAGAATCCACAGAGAATTCAAAATGGGTGATCATGTTTTCCTGAAAGTGAAAGCTAATAGGAGCTCTCTGAAGCTAGGAAGTTGTGCCAAGTTAGCAGCCATATTTTGTGGACCATTTGAAATCCTAGAGAGGATTGGTCCAGTTGCTTATATGATTGCATTGTCTACATATATGTCTATTCATAATGTCTTCCATGTATCATTGCTAAAGAAATATATGTCTGATGCTAATCATGTTATTGATTGGAATGTTATTCAGGTGGAGCAAGAAGGCGCTTTCTAAGTGCATCCGGTGCGCATCCTGGATCGAAAAATCAAACAACTCCAGAATTGATCCATAGGGCTTGTAAAGGTCCAATGGACCTGGTACGGACCTGAAGACACTACTTGGGAGCATGAGGATGCAATGCAAAAAGAGTACCCGCATATTTTTGAAGAATTTTGAGAATTTTGTTGTATATGGGTACATGATGCACGAAGGACGGTGCATAAATAAGGGGAGGGGATTGCAATATCCCTCGGCCGAACCCAAATGTAAATATAATCCAAGTATATTTAATCTAGTGAGATGTTTAGACACCATTTTTGTAATACACCTTTCATGGAATGGTGTGCGCATATACTACACAGTAAAGGGATGTAATGTGCACATTTCTGAATATTGTGGGTAGTAAGTAAGGTGTGCACAACCTTAAAGATAGAGAATACAATGCGCAGTAACTAAGTGTGTGGAATATTAAGGTCAACGAACCTTTGTGTATATAATATGCATTATAGGATGGTGAGCCAGTATTATAAGTCGAAATGCTTATGTCTTGGAATTAGGCCAACACGCCTAGATGTTAAAGGCTAGAGCACCTACTTTGTACATGACCCATGATTAATATAAAATACATCACTGTGCACAGACCAACCACGATAAAAGCAATGGGAGATTGAAATTCAATAGTTAGGGAAAGGGAGGACCAGAAGTCAAGGGAATATTATATTAATATTTCCTAAAACATAAAGTATGGATAAAGTCAAGGGAATATTATATTAATATTTCCTAAAACATAAAGTATGGATAATTAGTTTATCCTAAGTTCTAAAGTTGGGGACAAGTGGACAAAATTAACTTCCAATATGACAAGTGTCAAATTGGGGACATGCATTCATATCGTGTGGAAACTTAGCTCAGCGGGGGATTTTTCACACAGACAGATACCTTTACGAACAGGAAAAAAGGGGAACCAACAGACTGACCATCATTTTTGGGTAACAAAGAGTTCACAGTGACTCCAAAACACACTTAGTTATCCATTCAATGACTCCATGACCATTTCACTCATACATTATGTTATCCTTGAGACAACCATTTCACCTTTTCGAAGCCTGTTTCCCCATCCTTTTAGGTTGGTGTACCTGGTTAGCTTGGAGTGGGATAAAGAAGCAGGTTGTCAGTCCCATGAGAATTTCTCTGGGTGAGCGAATTGTTGGGGATTGATTTCCATAGGTTCTAAACTGTAGCTACAACGCTCTGAGACTTTTGGTCCAACCTGTTGTTGAATCCCTGGAAGGGAAGTAGGGCAGCCGAGGGACTGTTGAGCAGAGAAGGGACACACTTCCTTGGGTGGGATAGGCATGTGGGGAATGAGACGTTGTAGGATTTTAGTTGAGTGAGCACCTGAGATGGAGTCTTTCATGTTGTCCATGAGCCTTAGCCTAGATAGGAATCCCTTTACCCTAGGTGGAGTTCAGTCCCAGCTCGGGGGTGATTCCCTGTTGAGAGTGATGAACAGTGTAGTCTATGGCTAGGAGTTTCATGGACTGTCTGTAAGCATTTGGTGATAGTATTTCTAATATAAGTACCAATTGTATGATATATGGATATGTTGTTTTGCTGTTTACATGCCCATGTTACGATTTTATCATATATGTGACTATGATTGCTTGTGTGCTTATGGGTAATTTCCTATAAATGATGCATATCGGTAATTACTGTTATTTTAATATAAAAGTCATATGTTACAGAAAGTAATTGTTTGTTTATGTTTATATGTAAAGCTTCTGCGAGTGTGTTGTATGTATATGTTTTAGTTGCATGTAGTCTAAAGAGTAAATTTAGGTGGCATTACTTAGTTGACTACTGGGTATGCTATTGTATGTTTTGTAGTATGGGAACGAAAGTGTTCCCTAGAGTATCATGGCCTAGCCTAATGCCAGGTAATGTTACTGACTGGCATCAAAGCATGAGTGGTTTCTATGGAGTGGCGTACCCCAGCCTCAGGTTGGTCGGGGGATCGTTACAGTCAATATTGGTTAAAATATGCTAAAAATATGGATTCCTCTAGCTGCATTATATCTATTAATCTCTTTGTGAGTGTTCATATTCTAATTTCTAGGTCCAATCAGTGTCTTAAATACCTTTTTCCTTAGGTAGGGTATTTTGTTTTTTCCTAAGGGATAAAACACGATGAAAGGATTCATACCCTTGCATAATTTGTATATTCCAATGAAGAACCAGAAGCAATTAAAGCCAAAGTCCAACATCTGATCCACCCTCTCACCTCGTATCCCTTCCATATAGATAGCCTCTTTATGAGATAATGCATATAACTTAGGAGCATTTCAGGTGTAGTAAGATACGCATGCATCCAGGTATAAAAATCAATACCCTTATTTCATTCCTCTTAAATTGTTACATAAGGAATAAGGTATGTAAATTAAAGCTATTTTAACCATTATCCTAGGTTGGGATTCCCTATTTCTCTCTGGCCTTACCTCTATAACGAGGATCCCACCCTCTCTCTATCATTTCACAATTTTGTGGGTGCAATTTATGCCATTGATTGAAACATTTCAAGATTAATATACATGTGTGTGTGTGTGTGAACTGCAAATCCTCGAGACCTTTTTTTATTAAAATTATAACCTTACAATACCAATTATTGAAATATTTCTATATATAATCATAAAATGATGGATAATCCATCTAGGAAAATCTTTGGTTAGGCAGTGGTAAATCTAACACTTGTGAAACTAGTTAAATCTAACACTTCCCTTAGCTCTTTGGATTCATGTTTTCCATTTTTCTTGAGTTCTCCAGTTGTTAACAAGGATTTTGTTTGGTATGCCAAGATAGGTAGTTTTTTCTTTAGGGGGGATTGAATAGTAATGGTGTGGTTGTAGGGATGCAACGAATTCTAAATGTTTTCATTTCTATTTTTTTCTTGAAATAGGAAACTAAATTAATAGTGGAATGCATAACATTAAAGATGAGTCAACATCGAAGGTTGACTACATTTGAATACCATGTATATTATGAGAGAGTATCTGATGAGAATCTCATGGACAAATATCCATGTCCATGTAATGATTGTCTTGGTGGAAAAGTGAAAAAAATAAATGTGATTTTTTGACATATGATAAGATATGGGTATAGTGGTATAAGCCCTTGGGATTATAATTATTATGAATATATGATAGAATTGCAAAGTGTTAGAAATGAAGAGGAAACAAACATAGATGAAGTGCCACCAAACATAGATGAAGAGGTAGAAATTTTATATGAAGGGTTTGAAGTTGATAGAATGTTTAATGAGGGTCTACATGATTATTGGGCCAATTCGATGGAGGATGCTTTAAATCCTGTGTATGTTAATTGCAGGTTAAGTCATTTGACAACAATCCTTCAAATTATTAACTTGCAACTGGTGTTTGGTTGGAAAAATGAGAGTGTAGATCAGTTATTGGAATGAGTAAGTTCGTTGTTACCACCCGACTCCATATTTCCAACAAAACAAAGTCAATGTAAAAAGAAAATCACTAAGCTAGGCTTAGGGTATGAAAACATCAACACATGTGTAAATGGTTGTGTATTATTTCACAGTAATCTTGCAAGTGAGAGTGAATTTTTGAAATTTCATGGAGCGATGTATAGACCAGGATTGAAATCGGTTGTGGTTCCTAGAAATTTTCATCGCCACTTTCTAATAATATCACAATTACTCTTAATGTATAGGTGTAGATACATCATTGAACTTATGTAATGGCATGCCCAAAATAAGATCACTAATGGAAAACAACGACATGTTCCTTATTCTAAGACGTGGATGAAATTTGATAAAAGATGGCCCAATTTTTCTCAAGATTCTTGTAATATAAGGTTGGGTTTGGCTCTAGATGGCATGAACCCATTCTTGAATCAAAGTACTCAATGGTCAACTTGGCTAGTGTTTTTAATAATTTATAACTTTCCTCCATGCTTAGCAACTAAACCATTTTTTTATTAATGCTATAATTGATTATACCAGGAAAGAAAAGTGTGACCTCATATATAATCGATTCTTATTTAGAGACATTGTATGATGAGCTAATGGAATTTTGGAAAGGAATTTAATCAATTCAATATTTAAGGGATGGTCATTCAATCAAATTCACTTTAAGACCTTCCTTATTTTTTATGATTCATGATATTCCTGCATATGGAACATTGAATGGTCTCATTGTTCATGAGTACCATGGATGTCCTTCTTGTAACTTTAAGGATTTTGTGAGGCACTCGAGAAGTTTGTGTAATTGTATTTATTGTGGACATCGTGCTTACCTTAAAATGGATCATCCATATTGTCGACAAAAAACACGTTTCAATGGTCAAGAAGAGAATCGTGAAGCACCATTGCTAATAACGGGTAATTACATTGTTGAGAATGGACAAAAAACAATGTTATTTATTGAAAATGATGGGATTTTTGGTAGTATAGATGATTCATGTAATAAAAGCGGTGTAAAACGGTTGTGCATATTCTATAAGTTGCCATACCTTAAGGATATATACATTAGGAATATTTTTTTTATTTATGCATAATGAGAAACATATAGCCTATGATATTATAGAAACTCTTTTTGGTGCTTTTGATACTATTTCATCACGTGAAGACTTTCGACAGCTAAAGATTCATCGAAATCTTTGGGTTGAAAAATATGATGATGAAAAATATAGAAAACCTAGTGTTCGTTATGTTTGGACAAAGGAACTATGTGAAAAATTCTTACAGTTGATGTCTCAAACTCACTTTCCCACTGGATATACAAGTAGAATTATTAGAAGCCAAAGTAACATTAATATATTAAGAGGCCTCAAGACCCATGAATATCATGTCATAATCGAGAATATTTTACCTATTTTGGTAAATATATCAAGTTTGGAAAATGGGACAAGATTGACAATTATAAGGTTGGGCCTAATATTAAAGAGAACAATTTTACGTGTATTAGATCCTTCTAACTTTAATATTTTGAGGGAGGATGTTGTTGAAGTTCTTTGTCTATTGGAATGGGAAATTCCACCAACAATATTTAAAATTTCTATGCATATTTTGATACATCTAGAAATGAACTAGAGCATTGTGGTCCAGTAAGATCAAGATGGATGTATCGTATAGAACGATATATGAAGGTTTTGAAAATATTTTTTTTGTACTAGGGAAAAAATGAAAGGCAACATGTCTAAGGGATATTCAATTCAAGAGGCCATGGGATTTTGCACAAAATATATGAAGGATTTTAAAAATGCCAATCGACGTGTATAGGATGGTGACGAAGATGAGAGAGTTTCAAGTGAAGTATTAGAATGAAATGTATGTCGCTTCAAGCTATCACATCAAGAAAGAAGTGTGATACATGCCTATGTTCTTCAAAACACGTCTTTGTTTGATAAGTGGCGTAGGTAAAAAAATATTACACAATAATTTATTTACTCAATTACATTTACACATTTATATTATTAATCTTACTATTTGTATGTTAATATTCTATGTATAAAATGTGAATAAGAGAATCAAACATGGATGCAACATCGACCTCAAAAGTGCATGAGACGTCATGATTTGATTGGAGGTGATTATTTTCCAAAATTTGAAGAATGGATTGCTAATGCAGTTAATGATGCAAAAGAAGAAGGTCAAGATATAAGAATGGAGTAAAGTGAGATTTCACAATCTCCACATTTATGGGCTACACATTTTAGTGGTGGAATAAAAAGACAAAGGAAAGACAAATTGTGATTGTGTTGTTAGTGTTGAATTTCTTCAAGAAATTGAGAAGAAATTTTATGTTGGATTCATCCAAGAAATTATTCAAGTGAATTTTGGTGAAAATAGTCCTATATTGTTAAAATTTAAGTGGATCTGACCATCCAAAGTACAACTTGATGAGTATGGATTTGTACACGCAAATACATGACAATTTTTATTAGAGATGGATGAGTCATATGTTTCCCCTCTTAAAATTAACCAATCATTTCTAATAGATTATGTAATAATCCCAAGATGGTCGTATGTCATTCAAATAGAGTCTCATTTGAAACGAAAATTCATGGAAGTTGCCGATATAATGCTTGATGGACAATATGTTAATTTACAAGAAACATTCGAAGAAGTGGTTGAATATGATGATGGATTGTTTGAAGAAGAGACTTTGATTACCAATGAAGATATTGGGAGAGAAAATGTATTGCATGTCACAAATGAGGATGAGGAAGAAAATCAAGCAGATGCATACACGAGTGATCAAGATTATGATATCGGTGGAAATGAAGATGATTGTGATGATGTTTTGTCACCTTAACTTGTTAGCTTGTCACCTAAAATTTAGTTATATCTATAGTGTTATTTATTATTGAATGTAATAAATATTTGAGTATAGGTGTGCTTATTCATTGTTGTTTTACTAATAAATTTCAGAATCTAATCATCATTTTTATGCTGATACATTGTATACAAAACCTAATATGTTCATTGTTGATTTGAAGTGCATTTCACTTATTGTTAAGGGCTAATCATAAACCCATTTGATAATCCTAATATATGTTTGGATTTTGGAGAAATGAGTCTATTAAATTCTGAGCATTGTCATCATTTAACCACTATTGATTTGAGTACAAAATATGAGTTTGTATTTCACTTATTTACTGTTGATTTATGGTGGATTTACTATAATAAATATCTTGAGTATAGGTGTGCTTATTCACTATTGTTTTACTCATAAATTTCTGAATCTAATCATCATTATTCTATCAGTACATTGTATACAGAACTTGAGTTGTTCACTATTGATTTAAAGTGCATTTCACTTATTGTTAACAGATAATCATAAATATGTTTGATCGTCTTACCACATGTTTGAATTTTGGAGAAATTATTGAATTAAATTATGAGTATTGTCATCATTTAACCACTATTAGTTTGAGTACAAAATATGAGTTGTATTACACTTATGTACTATTGATTTCAAGATATATAAGCAACACTTAAAGGGATAATTTGTTAAGAACCAAATATCAATACAACATAGAAAAACCTTAGAATAAGTACTCAACGCCTTGAAAAAGAGAT
>CBVK0100228134.1:0-25795 GCA_900067695.1 Picea abies | reverse complement strand
TCTTCCGATCTCACCACATCTGCATGCAAAAAACACATATTCGTCAAATACTCTGGCATAAAAAAAAATGGTATATAACAAAAACAACATAAAAATTGCATATGTTTTACAAAAAAAAACAAAAAAACAATGAAGTAAACTTACCCATCTCTCCTTGCTCCTCACTAGGAGGTACTGGTATCTCAGGGTCTCTCAAGAAATCAATCCTGGTATAGGCGTAATCCTCTATAACCAGGATCTTTTGCGACAACCACGTGAAGAAGTCATCGTCGAAGGACTCATTGGTCCTTCTGCCACCCTGTTGTGGCAATAGCACTGCCCATCTACATAGAGCAGGAAGAGAGGCCTGATACCCTCGTACCACTACTCGAGGACTAAAGCTTGGAACTCTCTCAAAGAAGAAAGAGCATAGAACGGTCCCAAACCCGAAATTCCTCTGCGTCCGCAATCATCAATCTGTCAACTGCCTCTTCATACACTCTAACAATGTGGTGCTCCAATCAAATATTTGTGCATTTAAGCACTGGACTGCACAGTTCATCTGTTCCCGGGACGCCTGATGTAGAGCCGCGTAACCAGTAATTCGCCCAATAAGAAACACTATCGCCTATAGCGATAAGTCAATAATCTTTCTTATGGGCACCTGTGAGCTCGAGCAGTCTGTATTAGCCACATAGTAAAGACCTATCAATTCCTCTATGTTATGCCCCCCCGAAGGAAAAGTCTAGAAGTTGACTGGTTCCCCTCTCTTAGAGAGGCCAGTCAAAAAATAGATGTCCTTGGTCATGGGCACCAGTGACTTCCCCTCTAACATGAATGCCTCTGCATCCGGGTGCCAATAGTCAACCAAGGCATTCAACAGCCTAGGTTGTGCCCGCATAAAAGGACATAAGAAAAACTTGAGCAACCCACATTACATCAAGGTAGCCACAACATTGGGGTCTTCCCCGACCAATTATCTAACCTCCTCATGCTCTCTTTCTCTCTAGTGAACATACATCCTGCAAAACACCAAGGTTCGGAAGGGTTAACCCTTGTTTTTTAATCCTTTTTCATTCAATAAGGGGGTCCACATGGGCTGTAATAGTGAGTCGCATGTACATACGGCTTGTCTTGGGACAGCCTGTGTGAACCTAGGGCCGACCTTTTGAAGGTCGACGCCGCCCCAAAAAATGAAATCTAAAGCAAAAATAAAGACTTAAAATGCAAGATAAGAGAGTTTGTACTTACTTGGTCCAGACAGATGGTCATTTCGTCCACTGTAGCTCCCGAAATCACCGCTTTTATCAAAGGGGGTGTTTTGACTCCAGAGTCAATTTCCAAATCAACAATGGTGATAATGAGTTGTCTGCTTCTATTTATAGACTTTTGGCCTCTTTTTGTCACTATTTTGGCCCCCCTTATCAAATTTTTCAAACCAAAAACCATTTAGAGTGATTTAGGAGTTACATTGGGGAGTATGATCAGGTATCAAGACATTTTTCTGGAGTTTTTGGTAATTTTCGATGGTCCATGGAAAACATTTCCGAGGATCAACTTGAGCACGTAGGTTAGGTTTCTACCCTGACTTTTGTATCTTTTTGTCTTTTTTCCTTTGCCATAGGATTGATCCCATTAAGTTGCGACACCGAACAATCTTTGCTGCTTTAGAAGTGTCGCAAGTTGGTGGTAGAGATTACCAAAACATGGATGCCCTAGGTAGATCCCGGTTGCATTATGGTGTCAGATGCAGTTGTTGCATGATCTAACTCGGTTCTTCCTTCTAACAGAAATAGGTTACCAACCTTCTTCGCCTTCATGTCCAGTAGAATTCCTTTGTAGACTTTCATAACTCCACCTTGAACAATACTTTTATATCCTCCAGTATCTAAGATTCCCCAAGAGATTAGGTTCTTCCTTATCTCAGGTACATGTCTCACATCAGTTAGTATTTTAACAGTTCCATCAAATATTGTAATTCAAATGCTACCAATTCCCACAACTTTACATGATATATCATTTCCCATGTAAACTATTTCATCATCTATAGAGTGGTAAGTAACAAACCAGTGTCTATGAAGATACATGTGATTTGAAGCACCAGAATCTAATAACCACTGTTGATCATGACGTGAACCAATACTAATTGATAAAACTTCATTAGTCATACATGAACCTGTTTTAGTTTCATTTGCTTCCTTCGTCTCTTTTGGAGGGTCTTATTTGGAGGCTTGTTGTCGCTTCCAACAATCCTTCTTCAGGTGTCCAGATTTTCCACAAAAGCAACACTTAAGCTCTCTCTTTTGCCCCTTCGACTTTGACCAAGAGAAATCCCTCTAAACATGTCCTCTTTCCTTAGGTCTGCCTCTGACCATCATCGCCTCATATGTAGATGTTTATGAATTGGATTTCTTCCTTGTTTCCTCACACAGTAGTGCTCCAACAATAACATCAAACTCAATCCTTTTTTTTGTGTTGAAACTAATAGAGGTAACAAAGTGATCCCATGACTCGGGGAAAGAACACAATAATGTAATTTCCTTATCTTCATATTCGAATTTCACTCTCATACTATTCAATTGGATTAAAAGAGTATTAAAAGTATTTAAATGATCATCTATTTCCATACCTTCCTTCATGCACAAACTGTACAATTGTCTTTTTAGGAAGACCCTGTTCGTCAAGGATTTCATCATATACAAACTTTCCAACTTCATCCACAAACCAGATGTTGTCTTCTCTGTAACAATGTTGAACAGAACATCATCGACCAAACACAGGCGTATGGCACTCAGTTCTCTCACATCGATCTCATCCCAGTCTTCATTTGTGATGGTTACAGGTTGCTTTGCTTTTCCCAAAAGTGCCTTCACCATGCCTTGTTGCACGAGAAAATCATGCATCTTAACCTTCCAGATCTCGAAATTGTTCTTTCCATTGAACTTCTCAATTTCGAATTTATCACTCTAAGTTTTCTCCATTAGTAGAAGAAAAAAATCCAAAACACCACTGCTTATAATAACCAAGGCCCTTTAAAAAATAATGTGGAAGAATAATGGTATAAACACCACAAGGTTTAATAAAAAACCTTTTACCAACGTCACCTTTTATTTAAAAATAAAAATCACCTTTTTAATTCCTCCACCTTTTACATACAATATTTAAATTCCAAATATTGTAACAAAACAATTCACTCCATAAAAAACTTTCACTTTATACCTTTTACTTCATAAAAAACACTTTTTTTTTTACTTCATACTTTTACCTTTTCAAAAAACATGCGTATGTTTTCTTTGAAGGGAGATCGACACTCCTTGGACTATTGAAAGGGAGCACTAGTGCTCCTTTAGTATGGATGGGGGAGCGTCGACACTCTATGATGCATGAACCGAGTACGCGGGTTTTCCAAAAATTTCAATTTCACAAGTGTGAGTGCGTTGACGCGCCTCTAACACTGCTTAGGGAGCACCGATGACTTTCTACTCAATTCATGATCTTGTACCACGGATCTGGTCCTCACGGATCTCCAACGTAGCTCTAATACCAATTGTTAGAATTGCAAATGCGGAAAACACAATTCACATATTATAATCAACAATCACACAGATAAGAAACACAAAGATTTCACATGGTTCACCCAAACGTTGGGTTACATCCAACAAGCATAGGTATCGGTTGTCTTATTATTCAGATCATGGAGATTATAGAATTTTCACTAATACATCTCTCACTATGTCTCAGCCTCTACGAGCATACACAAATTTATAGTAATTTACACAAGAAACTAATTCATTTAATGCACTCCTATCCATATTCTAACTTGGTCTATTTAGTTGCAACCAACATATAATAATAGGATCCAAATCCACTCTTGGAGGATTTTTTTGTCACCAAATCCCAACACATATGCAATTGCAAATCTCAGTGCAATTCAATTTCCATATTTGTCTATGTGTATTGCACGCCTAGTTGAAAAATGAGCGATTTCACATTTGATATCTGTGTACGCTGAGGTTCTGGGTTGTGGGGAAACAAGATTGTGTCGAGGTTCAAAATCTTGCCCATGATGGAGAGCCCTAACAACTGGTATAAGAGCTTGAGGTTATTGGTCCCTGGAGAAAGAGAAGAATTTCGTCCGAGCTCCTAGAGCTTGAGGTTATTGGTTGTTGGAGAAAGAGCATAAATTTTTCTGAGCTCCCATAGCATAGAGAAGAGATCAAATGTTGGTTGGAGAGTCTCGAAAAAGTTGCAGTGCTGTGTGAAAGACCTTCCCGCTGTGCAGAGGAGAAATTGTGAGTTGCAATGTTGTTTGCGAGAGCCTATGTCAGATGAGACAGAGGAGTAGTGGGTGTTAAAGACCAAGCCGAAAGTGCAAGAGAATTCAATCCTAGTGAGTATTTGAACACAAGGCGGTGAGTGAGTTTCCAATCAAGGCCATGAGATTGGATTTAGGTGAGGGTAGGTTGTTGGTTGTTTGTGGGGGAGTTGACTAAGTCGGGAGCATGGGGTCTAATTGAGTAGCACCAAGCTATTGTTTGAATTGGATCTATTTGAGTATGGAGACAATGAATCCAAGTGGCATAGAAAATATTAGCAACCATTACAAGAAGTCCAACCTGAAAATACACCACCATTGGCCTATAGGACTACTAGGCCTCACAAGACTTCACAAAGGTATCCTCCCTCAAATTATATTTTATTAACTATTGAAGTTGAATTTGATTATTTTCGGGAGGCTTGTAAACTTGAGAATAACTAAGAATGGAAGAAA
Source organism: Picea abies (assembly GCA_900067695.1). Lineage (NCBI taxonomy): Eukaryota > Viridiplantae > Streptophyta > Pinopsida > Pinales > Pinaceae > Picea > Picea abies. Next base: position 21,045 of record CBVK0100228134.1, on the reverse strand, counting down.
TTAATGGAGGAAGAAATGGTTTCCTTATTGGAAAATGAAACTTGGGAGTTTGTAAAGGAAAAGGAATAAAATCCATACAAAACAAATGGGTGTACATGATTAAGCATGAGGTAGAAAGTAAAAATGAAAGATACAAGGAAAGGTTGGTGGTGAAAGGATTTGTCCAAAAGGAAGGTATTGATTTCACTAAAATATTCTCTCATGTTATTCATATGTCATTGATGAAAATTATTCTTGGTCTCGTTGTTGCTTGAGATTTGGAGTGTGAACAATCAAATGTAAAGAAAACGTTCCTTCATGGTGAATTGGAAGAAGAGAGATTTATATGGAATAGCCAAAAGGTTTCAAAATAAAATGTGAATACAACTTGGTCTACAGGTTGAAAAAGTGCCTCTATGGAATGAAATAGGCACCTCGTCGGTGGTATAAGAAACTTGATTCATTTATGACGGAACATGGTTTTAAAAGACTTAGTGTTATAACCCTAATTTGCACCATACATGCTTACCTGGCATCAGGCCATCTCAGATCCCTTCTTTGCCAAAGCACTGCTGAACAACTCTTCTTAAAAACACTTTTTATAAAGGCCCACGCACCCTACTCTATTACTACACATGTGTACACGTTGTCTGACCCAAAACATCCCGCGTGTACCTACAAAAGCATGAAAAAAGGAAAGTTGCCGATGAAACACATAGCTTTGGGTGAGTTAACTGAATCTTTCGGCCATGTAAGTCCGAGGGTTCGTCCAAATACCTAGCTTCTTCTAGCCTATAAAAGAAGGGTTAGGGATCCCATTTGGAGGAGAAAAATCATAGTAAAGAAACTATACCCGATTGTACATTCCCTTTGTCCCAACCCTTTAGCCATCCTCGTGCAAAGAGAAATACAGAGCAAAGAAGTTGGAGGATAGTTGAAGAAGAGCCCAGGACCAAGTTCGTGGATCAGCAGCCGGCTTCATCATTGTAAGTTGATTTGTTGAAGTTAATAATAAAGAGATACTTTTCCCGTACCACCATATGAGGTTCTTATGATTTGTTGTATACTTGTTTATTGAATCTCTAACCCATTAATCTATATATTGAATGCATGCGGAGTTTGTTGTTTGTTTTATGTGAATGCAGGTCAGCCTTGGGAAGAGAGCTGCAATAAAAAAATGATCAAGCATAAGGAAGGATCTACATCAAACGCCCATAATAAGGTATGCTCACTTAACTATGTATTTTCTTAAGAATAATGGGGATTAGGTCTGGGATGACGGTAGAAAGTAGAGATCTTTAAGTATTTTTTGCATGCATATTTCAACCCTAATTGCTATTCCGTAGAGGGATTTCCCTCTCACAATAGAATTAGTGACCATACTAGGGAGATCTCTAGGGTTCCTAGGGTTATTTTTGGGTATTTTTAAGAACTGGTCTCATGTTCTTGTTTTTAAAGTTTCTACAAAAGTCCAAGCTAATAGAGATTCTGGTTTTCCATACCAGTTATCTCTATTTCTTTGCATGACTGTAATTTTATTTTTTTCAAGACCCAGAGAGGTACACATGGTCTATATAAGGTTTACATGCATTTACCTGTGCCCTGCATTCTCACAGCCCGCGTGTACACGCTAGCTGAGGAAGTGACAGACACGTGTGGATTCCAGAAAATTGCTTTTAAAGAGGCAGTCATCCTCTTCCTTGTCAGAAGTAGTCCTTCTCAAGGGTTTTCTAGAAATCTTTCTAGTCTTTGTTGTTTGTAGTCTATAGCTTAGGTTTACACCTCAGATTGGTTGTTCTATGGAGTTTTCCTTGATTTGTTTTCTTTTTCTGTTAAAGTAAGTATCTGAGTCTTCAAGAGATTCTGGTTTTTAGTACCAGTAGTCTCTGCCTGGGCTCGCTTGCTTGGCCTTTTATTTTTGTTTCAGAGTTTTAGAGATGCACACATCCTGTATAAGGCTAGCACGTGTGTACACGCGCTCTGACTTTACACAGCTCACGTGCACATGCTTGTTGTTGAACTGTCAATTGTATGCTTGAGAAGAAGTTTTTGTTGAAGGTGAGGCAGTCATCCTTTCCTTTGACAAGAGCTATACCTCTCAGGTTTTTGGGTCTCTGTCATAGCGGTTAGTAACTTAGGTTTGATTACAACAATAGATTTCTTTCTCATTTAGAAATTTTCCTCAAAATTTTCTTTCATAGTGTTGGTTGTTGTAATTGTTCTTCCAATTAGTTTAGTGTTTGCTTGTCTTATCTCGTAGGGACCTTTTAGTGTGTGTTATTTTTGAATGATTAGACAGCCTAGAGTGTCTTTGATCTTCTCACACAGTGGAGGATCACGAGCTTTGCTAGTCACAAACGCTTCTTGGCCTATCACCGGTTACACAGGAGCCACCCCCGCCACCACTAAGGAGAAATATAGACCAACAAGGGTCTTTTGAAGTGACCGGGTCACATGAAATTGTGTCTGACCAACATCTAGAGGCATCGAATATTTTAGACTTTGGAGTGAAAGCTCTTGGTCCACCTAAAACCTCAACCATTGATATTTTGGCACCCATCATCGTACAGATTCATCCTTACGAGTGCCAAACAATGTCACACACAGCAATGGAAACAAATGTTGTTACTCCTTCTGGGAATTCTTCAATTCCCACTTTGGTTGTCACCACAGGAGAGTTTCCACCTCCTAACCCACAATCACCGGTCCAAGCCACCATGGTCTCGGCCGCCTCTACCTTGTACAGTGGTCTGATCCTGTCTATGGCGGTGGTCACAACTCCTTTTCCACCAAGTGTGACAGGCCCTCAGCTCTCATATGGGATGCCTAGTTCAGGTACAAGTCCTGTACTTTCCTACTCCACTTCACAGACTTCAGGTCTAGGGGCAGGGAGCTCTAACGCTCCTCTGGAGGGCCACATGGGGGGCATTCTTTCTCCTTTTAATTATTTCCCTTATGGGGGAGGTCATATACCTCCTTTGTCCTCTTCGCTTGGAGGCATGCACCAACCATCCAATGGGCCACTTGCACACCATAGTTTACTTGGAGAAGGGAGTCAAGGACCACCTTCGAATAATATGTCGATAGGTTCGACACCATTTTCTTTTTTCGATGTGTTTGGTAACAATGCCTTCTCGTCAACTACTTTTCTGACTGGGGGCAACCCTGGTTTCTGACAACCTATTCCTATGCAGGGTACTATTCCTGCATAGGGGGAAAACCAAGGAATTTCTTCTGCATCAGGGCCTTGGCATTCTGGGCAGGGATCTATTCCCTTGTCCGGAATGTTGATCTGGAGAAATTTTTTCCACAATCAATGGAACCCCAGACAAGGTACTATGCCTATCCCGATGGGATTGGCATGGAGCAACCCTTCCCAAAGTCCTTCGAATATAATGCACGCCCATCCATTTGCGTCCTATTTTGGGAATCAGCCGATGATGTCTCTTCACACATAGAATTTGTATGCTGGTCATGGCCATGGTTTTTACTAGAACCCAAGCCAACAGCCAAACTTTTCCTGGCAACCTGGCGCCAGTCAAACTCCAGGTCCCTTTTTCCTAGGTTATCACCAACAACCCAAACTACCTTTCCTAGCAACCTTGCATTTGCCAGATTTGACAAGGTTTTTGAATGACCCTATTTGTCACGATCCACATTGGCCTCCTATACCGACGAAGTTGCCTTCGGACATAACAAAATTCAAAGCCAAGCCTAATGAAGATCTAGGCGATCATGTGACTACCTTCCACCTTTGGTGCTCATCTAACTCGTTGAAAGATGACTCTGTACAGTTGTGATTGTTTCAACGTACTCTCATTGGGAGTGCCGCAAAATGGTACATTGAGCTCAACCGCTCAAGATACTCTTCCTTCGGCGAATTGACAATGGCTTTCCTAAACCATTTCCAATTATCTGTGAGATATGATGCTGACACAGAATTGCTAGCCAATTTCTCACAAACAAAAGCATACCATATCTTTGATCACATCCGAGAATGGAGATGCCAAAAAAGTTTAATTAAGGTACCAGTCCCACCAACATTCCTGGTCAAGTAGTTCCTTAAGTCTTTGGTCCCACAGTTATCCAAAGATGTCGCGACGTCGGGATTATTTTCTGAAGAAGATGCCATGATGAGAGCTCAACAACTTGAGCTAATATATTCTTAGTTTGGTTTATTATACGAGATCTTTCCATATGCACCACGCTCAAAACTTGATAAAACTAGACAAAGAGCTGGACCACATGCCAATGGTATTGTTGGTTCAGCACAAGCAAAGCCCGCTGAGCAACTGACGAAGCAGTTGCAACAATTTTCTATACAACACACAATGGCCAGCCAAAATACTGCTTTGGCTGCTTCCCCTACCAAAATGTTGGATGTACACACAGTGCAATCGACTAATCCAAAGGCCACCCAATAGCCTGAAGGAAAGAAAAAACAACAAAATAAGGGTAAGGGGGATAAAAAACCTATCGATAATGCTGGCGGGGACAACACTGAGAAATAGAAGGTGAGGTATCAATGCAACTTGTGCGCGGAAGACCACCCGACCCATCTACGTCCTAGGCTCGTAGAAGCCCAAAATTTTGTGACGCAGCAACAACCTGATGTGTTAACCTATCCATTTCAACATGGGAAAAATCTAACCCAAGCCTCGGCAAGCATGGAAGGGGGCATCCAAGGACCCTCTCCGTCTTTGAACAACCTCGCATCCGCGAATGTATATATGGTGAAGGGTGATGCTTTTATATCAACTAGAGCGCATGACTATAGTAAACCAAGAACTTCTGAGAAGGGAAAAGAAGCCAAACTCCCATCTCTTCCTCTACAGATTGAGAAGATGTTGGGAGAAACAATGATACACATCCCCAAAGGTGCGTTCAAAAAATCTTCTCACAACCCAAACGCAAGGGCTGCCCAGAACTATTCTGTGGTGGAAGATTTATCACAAACCCCTTGTGCGATGTTCTCTTTGGAGGTCCTCCAAAGTTGCCCTTCCCAGAGGAAAGCCTTGTTAACTTCTTTAGGATCTACCAAGACTTGTAATTCGGGTACAATCATGCTGGATACAACTGACTTAAAACCTTGTCTTCCTTACCACGTAGCATTTCAGATAGTAGTGGCTTATCCCACGAAAATTTTTACTCGAAATATCTTCCACACGATAGTTGATGAGGGTGCCTCAACATGTGTTATGTTGTTGGCATGTTGGAAGGCCATTGGCCAGCCGGTTTTGTCTCCGTCACCTAATCTTCTCACTTCTTTCAACAGTCATTCGTTTCGACCACATGGTATCATTCCCTCTTTTCCCGTGCAATTGGGAGGGAAGACCATGTGCATTGAGGTAGAAGTAGTTGACGCTCCCCTCAACTATAACCTTTTGTTAGGGAGGAGTTAGACTTATGCCATGCAAGTTGTGGTTGCTACATTTTTTCGGGTCTTGTTGTTTCCCCACGAGGGCCATATTATGACCATCGATCAATTGTCTTTCTCCAGACCTGACCCTTCATTGGGGGCATCCATAGTCTCGATGATTGATAATCCTCAACCAGGCATGGTCAACGTAGGGGTTGGTCTATGCCCATATTTGATGGGTACCTTCGATTACCCACCCCCTCAAGGTGATATCAAGTTTATATCCAATCACCATAAGGTTGATATTTTTCAAGTTTTTTCATTCTGCACAACTTACTTCGATGATCCGTGGATACTTCCTTCCCCATCGACCAAGATGGATGGGAAAGGGAATCTGAGCATGTCAGTGCCCTTGTCCGTAGCTGAAGTAGCGTACTCTTTAGTCCAGCAAGATTCAGCCAACACTGATCCAACTCCTACACAAGAGTTCGATTCACTTCTAGAGCCTATTTGGGCTCAGGGTTCTCTCGCTAACACCGATTCGTTAGACTTAGTCTTGCCCTCTGAAGAAGAAGTAATTGAAGTAATGACTAGTCCAGACAAACCCTAGGATGCTCTTCATCACAGATCATACCTCCTCCCAGAGTTAAGTAGAATCGAGGCCAGAGAATTCACTTTGACTATGATTGGAGATAGGTCTTGTCCTATTAATCCCTTAGCTACACACAAGATATATGATGAAGGTAATATGGCAACCATCGCTGAAACCATATCGATCAATATCTCCAGAACCCCTGGCGTCATGGAGAATGTTTTTGTCAGAGCTAACTGCTTCCCCAGAGAGATTCAAATCTACACAGATCTATTTAAAGAATTATGTGACGTTTTTTACTGGTCTTATGAGGAAATGCCACGCATTGATCCAAAAATAGTTGAACATGAAATCACAACTTATCTAGATGCCAAGCCTTTCTAGCAGAAGCTTCATCTTTTTAACCCCATGAAATAAGCAACCATTAAGGTTGAAGTTGAGAAACTACTAAAAGTCGGTTTTATCTATCCTATGCATTTGACCCAATGGGTGTCAAACCCTGTGTCGGTCAATAAAAAACAAGGCACAATTCGCGTATGTACAGACTTTCGTGATTTGAACTAGGCCTGTCCCAAAGATAATTTTTCCACACCATTCATCGACTAGATAATTGATGAATGTGTGGGTTGCGAGGCCTTCTCTTTCATGGACGGTGTTTTGAGATATAACCAAATATAAATTAAACCCGAGGACCAACACAAAACATATTTCATCTGTCCATGGGGTACATTTGCGTATCATAAGATGCCTTTTGGTCTCAAAAATGATGGAGCCACCTTTCAGCGGGCCATGTCTTTTGCTTTCCATGACCTCAAGCATATAGTCGAGACTTATTTAGATGATTTATCATCTTGATCTCGCAAGAGAACGAATCATCCCACACACCTCCGACTTATCTTTGAGCATTGTCGCTACTTCCAGATTCGCTTGAATCCAAACAAGTGCAGCTTTTTCGTAACATCAGGATGTTTGTTAGGTTTCATAGTGTCAACAATAGGGATCATGGTCGATCCTCTCAAGGTTGAGGAAATAATTCAATTGTCCCCCCCCACACACAATCCTTCAACTTCAAAGTCTACAGGGAAAGGTGAATTTTTTAAGACGCTTCATCGCCAACTATGCCGAGATGACAAAGGGATTTATGTGCTTACTCAATAAAGAAATTCCCTTTCATTGGGATGATGTTTCCCAAAGATCTTTCGATGCGTTGAAACATGCCCTCACAACTGCCCCTCTGCTCCGACCACCTAATTATAACAAGGATTTCTCATTATATCTGGTTGTAGCAGAGTCAACCATTGGCATGGTCTTAGTTCAGGAAGATGATTTGTTCACAGAATATGTGATATATTACCTGAGCCGAGGCCTCGTAGGACCGAAACTCAATTATTATCATATCAAAAAACTTGCATTGGCAGCAGTCCATGATGTTCAACGATTCTGTCATTATGTTCTATTTTGTAAGACCACTGTCATTGTTGTCCTAAATCCATTTCAGTACATGTTGACACGACGGGTAATAGGTGGGAAGATCAGTAGATGGATAGTCATCCTCCAGGAGTTTGACTTGGATTTCATTTCAGCGAAATCCAAAAATTCACTAGTCTTTGTAGAACTTATTTTGGAGCTTCCGGTTGAGTCAAGTGATCTTGTGCCCGAAGAGTTGCCTATCCGAGGAGATATGTTCTTGATCACCTCTACAGATCCTTGGTATGGAAATATACTTATCTATCTCCAGAGTTTGAAGTGCCTCACCTCTACTTCTCATGATGAGTGTCGACTCATACGCCATCAGGATAAGAATTATCTCATACGATGATACATTGTATCGGCGAGGTGTAGACTGCATCCTGCGCTAATGTCTCACTCATGAGGAAGTAGTTATCGTGCTTAACAATTTCCATACTCGAGCCTGTGGCGGTCATTTGTCTGGGTTGGAAACAACCCAAAAGATTCTATGAGCAGGGTATTTCTGGCCGACACTAATCAAATATTGTATCGAATCTATCAAGAAGTGCCATCCATGCCAAATCTTCTCTCGGAAGATGAGGGCACATCCCGCTCCCATGTTTCCTGTCATCACAGTTGGTCCCTTCACCAAGTGGGGGATTGATTACACTACATGCAACCCTCCTTCATCAAGGGGGCACCGTTACATCATCGTAGCCGTAGACTACTTCACAAAGTGGGTCGAAGCTATGCCAACGTTTAAAGATGATGGAGAGACTGCAACTCTTTTTTTATTCAACCAAATAATAGTAAGGTTTGGTGTCCCGAGGGAGATCGTCACTGACCATGGCATTCACTTTCAAAACCAGATGATGACCGAGTTAATGTCAAATCTTGGGTTACGACAAGAACATTCGTCACCCTACTACCCCGAAGAAAATGGTCAGGTAGAAGCTGTGAATAAAACTCTTAAGACCATCCTACAACGAATGATCAACTCAGCCAAGTCAAAATGGCATTTGATGTTATACTCAACATTATGGGCTTACCGAACGTCTGTTAATACTGCAACCAGTTTCTCACCTTTCCAACTCATTTATGGGCTGGAGGAAGTCTTGCCTATTGAATGTCATATCCCATCTCTAAAGCTAGCAGTACAATTATTTCCAGACACTTCTCCACTTGAAGAACGGTTATTATACCTTGAGTAGCTCAATGAGCAGCGTCGTGATGCGGCCCTGGCCAACGAGGCTCACAAACATAAAGTCAAGTGTCAATATGATAGGTCTGTTCATCCTCGGATTTTTTCTGAAGGCGACCTTGTCCTGGTCTATGACTAGGATAAGGACCCCCTGGGGGCAGGAAAATTCAAACCCATGTGGTTCGGACCTTTCATCATAAAAGAGGTTCTAAAGAAGGGCACTTATCGTCTGGTTTACTTTGAAGGGAATGCCTTGGAAGAGCCTAGAAATGGACTCTACCTCAAGAAGTACTACTCATAGATAGGTCACCATGGGTAACTTTTTGTAACATATGTATAGTCTCTGTACTATTACTTTCTAGTTTTTTAGTGTTATGGACATGTCATTTTGATGAATCTTTTGTCACTGTGGCAGATGTCAAGTGAACCCGAGGTATTCATTGGGTACGTAGACGGTGCTATCCGACACACTTGGAGGCTTGCCTCCGCAGCTTGGGTAATTTTACATCTCGAGGCCTGTTATTATCTTCCAGAGGTATATGCTTAGGTGACACCACAAATAATGTCGCTGAGTATAGTGAAGTTATTGAGTTGCTTCATGATGCCTTGTCATTTGGTATCTCTCATCTCCAGGTCTACCTCGACGCTCAGCTGGTTGCATCTCTTAGAACGAAGCTTTGATTATATTACATATTTTGATGTTCCTAGGAAATTAAATCAAATTACAGATACTCTAGCTAATCAAATTTTAGATTGGCATCTTGCACACATATGAAAAGACATACACGTAAACATGTAAATATATTTTTTGAAAAAATGATCCATAAGACACAAAAAGACATAAAAATCCATATATAACATCATAGTCACCAGATTACATAGATGGACTCAAGCGCCTAAAAAATATGACCAATAACGATTCACGGGGCTTATGCCCTCAAAAAATATATACAAGTAGTGCTCTCGGCATGCAAAACTCCTAACTAAAGTCAGGGCCTGTGAGCTCTGTTGTACTGATCTACAGCGTTGGCTAAACACCGAAACAATCGGACCCACGTCCATGGTGCCCCCACTACATGAGGTTGCATCGATGGTGGAAAGTCCTCAATCTCTGCCATAGGGATAGTGCGAGTGAGCGCAACAAAGTTCTGATCAACTCATCTCAACACCCTCTCAGCCTCCCTGGCTGGAAGTTATCCTGCTGTTGTTGGTCCCCCTGCAGCAGCAGGTGCGGCCCCTGGCTGAGGATGACACATGTTCCTGGCATAGTCCGCAATTCGCACTGGTCCCACATATGCATGCAACAAACACATATCCATCAAATACTATGGCATACAAAAAATGGTATATAACAAAAACAACATAAAAATTACATATGTTTTACAAAAACAAAAAAAAATCAATGAAGTAAACTTACCCATCTCTCCTCACTCCTCACCAGGAGGTACTGGTATCTCAGGGTCTCTCGAGAAATCAATCTTGGCATAGGGGTAATCCTCTATAACCGGGATCTATTGCGACAACCACGCGAAGAAGTCATCGTCGAAGGACTCATTGGTCCTTCCACCACCCTGTTGCGGCAGTAACACTGCCCATCTACACATAGCAGGAAGAGAGGTTGGATGCCCTCATACCACTACTTGAGGACTAAATCTCAGAACTCTCTCAAAGAAGAAAGAGCATAGAATGGTCCCGAACCCAAAATTCCTCTGCGTCCACAATCAACAATATTTCAACTGCCTCTTCATACACTTTAACAATGTGGTTCTCCAATAAAATATGTGTGCATTTAAGCACTGGACTGCACAGTTCATCTGTGCCCGGGACGCCTGATGTAGAGTCACGTAACCAGTAATTCACCCAATAAGCAACACTATCACCTATAGCGATAAGTCAGTAATCTTTCTTATGGGCAACTGTGAGCTTGAGCAGTCTGTATCAACCGCACAGTAAAGACCTATCAATTCCGCTATGTTATGCAGCCCCGAAGGAAAATTCCAGAAGTTGATTGGTTCCCCTCTCCTAGAGAGGCCAGTCAAAAAATAGATGTCCTTGGTCGTGGGCACCAGTGACTGCCCCTCTAACATGAATGCCTCTGCATCCGGGGGCCAATAGTCAACCAAGTTATTCAACAACCTAGGTTGTGGTCGCATAAAAGGACATAAGAAAAACTTGAGCAACCCACATTGCATCAAGGCAGCCACAACATTGGGGTCTTCCCCGACCAATTCACTAACCTCCTCATGCTCTCTTTCTCTCTAGTGAACATACATCCTACAAAACACCAAGGTTCAGGAGGGTCAACCCTTGTTTTTTAATCCTTTTTTCATTCAATAAGGGGGTCCACATGGGTTGTAATAGTGACAGTCACGTGTACACGCGTGTAGAGTTTACTCTGCTCGAATGTACATGTGACCTGTCCTGAGACAGCCCGCGTGGACCTAGGGCCAACCTTTTGAAGGGCGACGTCGCCCCAAAAAATGAAACCTAAAGAAAAAATAAAGACTTAAAATGAAAGATAAGAGAGTTTGTACTTACTTGGTCTAGACAGATGGTCGTTTCATCCACTGTAGCTCTTGGAATCACCGCTTTTATCAAAGGGGGTGTTTTGGCTCCAGAGTCAATTTCCAAATCAACAATGGTGATAATGACTTGTCTGCTTCTATTTATAGACTTTTGGCCTCTTTTTGTCACTTTTTTGGCCCCCCTTATCATGTTTTTCAAACCAAAAACCATTTAGAGTGATTCAGGAGTTGCATTGGAGAGTATGATCGGGTATCGAGACATTGTTTTGGAGTTTTGGGTAATTTTCGACGGTTCGTGGAAAAATTTTCCGAGGATCAACTTGAGCACGTAGGTTAGGTTTCTACCTTGACTTTTGTATCTCGTTGTCTTTTTTCCTTTTCCATAGGATTGATCCCATCAGGTTGTGATAGAGAACCATCTTTGTTGCTTTAGAAGTGTCGCAAGTTGGTGGTAGAGCTTACCGAAACATGGATTCCCTAGGTAGATCCTGGTTGCATTATGGTGTCCATGTTGTCTCTAATCACTATAGGCTCGGGAGTCCTTGTTATTTTTCCTGATTATGAGTTTGAGCCTCATTTGCATGATTCTTTTTCACTCTTTACCTCACCCTCGGGACTCCGAAAAGACACAACGGGTCTTCTTTTAAGCCCTTTTCAGACCCTCTAAACATGAAAAGATTGTCGAGCGATCTTGTGGCCTTTCACGCTTGTTAAAATGAAATTTGAAGTCACTTATGTCCGACGGTAGTTTACCCTTTTTTCGGTCCGGAGGGTCAACTGTACGAACAAAGGTATACTCTATGGAAATTTAGTTCTCTATAAGAGTACTCTTAGGTATCATTTTAACCCTTTTTCGGGCTTGAGGGACTAAATTTACAAAAAAGGAACCCCCACAAAGTCCATAGTTAAGCTCTTTTTAGACTCTCCAAAATTGAAAAGATCGCCGAGTGACCTTATTCTTTCACACTCGTTAAAATGGTCCAAAATAACATTCCTGACAGAGTCCATAGTTAAGATTTTTTTAGACTCCTTAAAAATGAAAAAATGGCTGAGTGATCTTGTCTTTATCACACTTGTTAAAATGGTTTTGAATAGACGTCTTGTCGGTGCTAGTTTATCCCTTTTTCGAACCGACTAGACTACCTTTGAAAAAGGTACCCCAATGGAGTCTCCTTTTACTTTTTTTTAGACTCTCTAAATATGAAAAACCACCGAGCTTGCCTTCTCTGGGCTCGTTAAACTTACATCGAAGGAAGTTACCATTGTGTGTTTTGTTAAACACATTTGCATACCTACTTCTTTGTTCTAAATGCTGGCTCCATGTTACTCCCAACTGAACCATCTAAAGCATACCTTATACGCAAGCCTTGTAGCACTTTGCCTCTGCGTCTTAACACCCTTGGCCACCGGAGGATTTTTCCCGAGTATCATTATTCTGAACATCATTCTTGTCCTTGCGCCTTGAACTTGTATGTTTGTAACACTCGTTCCTCCATTGTAATGTAACATTCCTTTATTCTTTTTTCCAAAATCGTTGAAAAAAAGACAAAAAAATCAAATATACCCCAAAAAGAGGAAGGGAAAAGTATTTTCTTTATTGGCAGCACAATAATTCGCCCTTGGATAAAGCACATCTGTTTGTTTGTTCGTCAAACTATGAGATGTAATACAACCTTAGGAAACTCTTCTCACTACATAGAGCTGTGTCCTCCTCCATTTGTTTATTCTTCCAAACATATGGAGAGTTTGTGTTTCCTCCTGCTTCGTAAACTTATGATTAATGCCATGCTTCCTGAGTCTCATCATTTTTCGTGTTGTTGTCCAAGGGAATTTTCTACCAAGCCTGAGTCGGCCCCTCTGTAGTTTGTCTCTTGCCCTCATACCCTACCATCCTGAACGTCCAATCAAGTCTTTGTTCGAAATCAATGAAGCATTTAGTCTGATCATCAAGATTCTCTAGTCCATGACCGACAAGCCGTCGAAGAACTCTGGGTAGTGAATTCGTACACTCATATTACACTCCTACCCAAGTTTTGAAGATTTTGAAGTTGTTGCTCGAGCTCTAAAGACCTCATCTCTAACCACCAGGCCTTATCATCTTCTAAGAAGATGGATACTCTACATGTATATCTTTCTGATTTTGAGATGTAGCTCCATTGTGTATTGTTCACGACTACACTTTATATAGTGATATAACATGGATCTATAGTGTATTTGATTGGTAGCCATGAGTTTATTCTATCCCGAGCATGGGTATGCACACCTCGGTGAGACAATTGTTATCTTTTGCAAACGACGCCTCATGATTTCTGGTCCCTGGGCTCACTTGTTCGGCACATCAGTAAAGATTGGTAATGTATTTTGGCCATCAGATGCTCTTCTGACCTCACACATTAGGGGGCATTTTTTATAACCCTAATTTGTACCATACATGATTACCTGGCATCAGGCCAACTCAAATCCCTTCTTTTCCAAAGCACTGCTGAACAACTCTTCTTAAATTTTTTTTTTATAAAGGCCCACGTGCCCTGCTCTATTACTGCATGTGTGTACATGCTGTCTGACCCAAAAAAACCCACGTGTACCAACAAAAGCACAAAAAAAGGAAAGTTTCCGATGGAACACACAACTTTGGGTGAGTTAACTGAATCTTTCGGCCATGCATGGCCGAGGGTTCGTCCAAATACATAGCTTCTTCTAGCCTATAAAAGAAGGGTTAGGGATCCCATTTGGAGGAGAAAAATCATAGTAAAGAAACTATACCCAATTGTACATTCCATTTGTCCCAACCCTTTAGCCATTCTCGTGCAAAGAGAAATATAGAGAAAATAAGTTGGAGGATAGTTGAAGAGGAGCCTAGGACCAGGTTCGTGGATCAGCGGTCGGCTTCATCATTGTAAGTTGATTTGTTGAAGTTAATAATAAATAGATACTTTTCCCGTCCCACCATATGAGGTTCTTATGATTTTTTGTATACTTGTTTATTGAATCTCTAACCCATTAATCTATATATCGAATGCATGTAGAGTTTGTTGTTTGTTTTATGTGAATGCAGGTCATCCTTGGGAGGAGAGCTGCAATCAAAAAATGATCAAGCGTAAGGAAGGATCTACATCAAACGCCCGTAATAAGGTATGCTCAATTAACTATTTATTTTCTTAAGAATAATGGGGATTAGGTCTGGGACGATGGTACAAAGTAGAGATCTTTAGGTCTTTTCTGCATGCATATTTCAACCCTAATTGCTAGTTCGTAGAGGGATTTCCCTCTCACAACACTCAGAGAAGATGATAATTGTGTATACATTAAGAGGTATCGTTAGGAAACACACATTATATTATTGATATACATGGATGGCATGTTAGTTATTAGACATGATAAGAATGTGATTAACAAGTTGAAGAAGGACTTGGGAAGCCAATTTGCAATGAAAGATTTGGATCTAACACAATAAATACTGGGAATGAATATCGCATGTATTAGAAAGGAGAGAAAATTGTGGCTGTCACAAGAAAAATATATTGAGAAAGTGTTTGATAGGTTCAATATGAAGGATGCCAAGCCAGTTGGTACACCCCTTGTAGCCCACTTCAAGCCGATAGTTGATTTTTGTCCTTATGATGACAAGGAGAAGGAGGAAATGAGTAAAATTCCTTATGCTTTAGTAGTTGGAATTTTGATGTATGCCATGGTATGTACTTGGCTAGATATTACACATTCAGTGGGAGTAGTGAGTAGGTTCCTTGAAAATCCTAGCAAACAACATTGGCAAGTAGTAAAGTGGATTTTGAGGTATCGCAAGGGTACTATATATTATTGTTTGTGTTTTGGTAATAACGATGTTGTGCTTAAGGTTATACATATGAAAATATGGTTGGAGATGTGGACACTAGAAATTCCACCATTGGTTATTTATATACCTCTGCAGGTGTAGCAGTGTCTTTGGCGTCTAGACTATAGAAAGTAGTTGTTGTCTCAACAAAAGTGGCATAATACATAGCTACAATAGAAGCTTGCAAAGAGATCTTGTGGATTCAATGATTCTTAGGAGAGATGGGAATAAAACAAGACAAATATGTGTTGAATTGTCACAGTTGAATCATTATTCATTTAGCCAAAAATCCAACATATCATTCAAATACCAAACGCATTGACATTAGGTACCATTGAATTGGACATGTATTGGAGGAAGGGAATTTTATCTTGGAAAATATCCATACATATGAGAATCATGTTGATATGCTTATTAAAATTCCGCCAAGAGACAAGTAATCACTATGTCAAAGCTTGGCGAGCCTAGGGGTAACTTGATGAGAAAGCTTGGACAAGGATCAATACGAAAGAGTTCACGTACAACTCCAAATTACTATCCGAGGCTTCATTTGGATCCAAGTGGGAGAATGTTAATTATGAAGCCAAATTTTCCTCCAGTTTCTATAAGTCCCTGCTAACTACCATGACCAACAAAGTAAAAAAGGAGTAGAAGTTTCACGCTTGATTTGGAATGAAGTTGAGATATTTTCCTCTCAAAAAACTCTTGGCTTTTGACCCAGAAATTTCTAGATTGATTTGTATTATGGATTTTTTATTTTATTTTTTCGAAGGCTCTAGATGCCAGGAATCAAAAGTATAAATCCGTGCAAACCTTTGGCCATCGACATGCTACAATGTATAAGAGGAATTGCATATAAATATATCAGTTTTGGCTACTCTATTTCTTTGCTCCTTTGTTTTCTTCTATTCCTTCCTCTGTGCATGAGTAAATCCACACCATATCTATATTGTTATTGTGCCTATGCAGTTGTAGATCTAACTGCATTTCAATCTCCATATTTTTCTATGTGTACTGCATGTTGAGTTGAAAAGTGAACAATTTCAAGTTGTGTGAATATGAGATTTCACATTTTCTCCCTTGTACACTGAGGTTATGGGCTATGGGGAAATAATATTGTGCTGAGGTTCAAAAGTGTTCCCACGGTGGAGAGACCGAAAATGAAATTAATGGATGATCGAGATAACATCAAATCCCCCTTAATCCCTCATATATATGGTGATGGTTTTCCCCATCGTTATGACTATAGGAGTCTTGTGAACAAATGTTGGAATAAGTCTAAGAAGTTTTTCTATCTTTCAGGTCCTATTATTTTTACCTCCGTTTACTAGTACTCGCTCACTTGGTGAGTGAATTCTAACTCAATCACTTGTTCTCTCATGTGTTGCTTTTTTATTCATATTTTGTTTGATTATTTCATGGAGATGGGGATTATAATGACCCCTGCTTGGTGGAAGATGGGGATGGGGAATGCACTCGAAACATTCTGTGAGCAATCATTTGGAGCATGAAGACTTGATATGTTGGGATTATACATGCAACGCTCCTGGATTACTCTCCTCTGCATCGCCTTGTTTATGAGTTTGATTTATGTATTCACCATGCCTCTTCTGGTGGTGATCGTGAAACATAATGAAAAACAAAAGGATAAAGTAGAGATGGCAGGGATATTTTCTTTGTGAATGCTCCCCTATATCTTATCTTACGCCATGGTTTTCTCACTCTACAAGTTTCTTCAGGCGTAGAGAAAAGTGATGGTGATGAAAATTCTAGGTGGGATTTGGTGGTGCACATGCTATTCAGCTGGATCTTGATATTTGAGGTGGGATGGCGTCTTCCTGGAGATATGTTGGTGTTGGACATATTTTGGTGGATCATCGTGCTCTCTCATATGGGATACATCTTTAGCGATGCCTGCAAATACATGTGTGTGAGCTTCTCTTGGTCCACTTTCAACAATTTGGGTGCCTTTGTATGTCTCTCTATGGTATTGGTATCATGCTTTGGTAAGTTAATTTCAGTCCTAAATTTTCAAATATTCTTTGAGTTGCACCCTGTAATACCCAAGGTCGAGCCCCTGCTGAATTGTAATTATGTTTATAGGATGGTGATATATCAATACTCAAATCATTAATATAAATACATAGTTTCTTGGTAGAAATATTTATGGGGGACTAAGCTCCACTAGGAAGGGAATAGGGAAGGGGATAAGAGGCTAGGAAATAGGGCTAAGATTGAGGGATAAACCCCAAAGGAATATTATAATATATTTTCCTAAAGACTAAGGTTTGGGAAATAAACTGTGTTATCCTAAGTTCCTTTGGGGAAAGGAACAAACTCCAAGTGGAGAGGAACGAGCTCACAAGAGAGCCATGTGTCAATATGGGAACATGCAGTTTTATGTGGGAAATAAGTCATTGTGGGGGTTCATTCATTCATTCTTTTCATGCTCCCGATTCATGAACTCATGCACCGAGACACATAGCATTCACGTAGACATCCACTTCCTCCATCATTGACCTCTACAACATTCATGCAATCTCTGAAACCTGCAGAACCCGTGAAGCTAACCCATTTTTATCCTGTGAAGCACATCACGACTACGTAGTGCCTGAGCCACATCACACCCTAGCCATTTTTTGTTGTTTCCCACGTTTTCGCTAGACTAGTGTGACTTACTGTCATTACTAGAGCCATATCTGATTTGTTGTTGTGATTACCCAGACTAGATTGGCTTGGGAGTTGGACCGAAGAAGCAAGTTGTTATGCCTATGAGAAACTCTCTCCAGGTGAGAGAGGTTGTTGGGGAAGTTAGTTTCCCAGAGGGAGCCTCACGATAGTTGTAGTTATCTAAGACTTCTTTTTCGGCGTGTTGCAAAAGCCCTAGAAAGGTAGTGGGGCAACTGAAGGACTGTCGAGCAGAGAAGGGGCACACTCCCTGGGGGAATGAGGGACTATAATCTGTGGACGTGAGTGGACTCCTAGGGAACATAATCCTTCTTGGAGACTTTGTAAACTCATACTAGCCTAGGATTTCCCTTACCCTGGGTGGAGTTTAGTTCCTTCTCGGCGGTGACCCACTATTGATAGATTGGAGTAACGTGATCTAAGGCTGGGAGGTTTTTGGAAGTTTTGCATGCAGTCAGTGGACTTCATTAAAGTATAATTATCATTTATGTGTTAATTTTTATGTTGTGTATTATGTACATGTCTTAATATTTATAATATTAACTGTGTGAGTTGTTTGTAGAAGATGGCTATGACTTCCGCATGAAATTGTGTATGAGTAGAATGCATATTATCTGTTGAATTTATATGTATGATGTTCCACAAGAGCTCTGTGTGCCATAATCCAATAGGTATATGTTTGGGCATGGACAATCTTGACTATCAGAAATAGAGTGAGAAGTTTCTATTTCAAGTGACATTGCCCAATAGAAGGATGGGGGTGTTACAAATTAGTATCAGAGCCCATGGTTTCAATATTGAACCTAGATGGGCCACGAATGTGGAATTGGAGTCAAAGATCCACATACATTTAATGTATAGAGTGCCATAGGGGTACTGAGGGAACTCCTGGGTGGTAATGGAAATCTTAGGAGGAGTGGCATAGTAGTTATCCCAACAATCATGGTTAATAACCATGATATTGAATTTGAGTTGTAGGATCTGTGCGGGGGGAGTCAGACCCTTCCCAACCATCATATATGGAGAAGGTGCATGACAATTAACCTCCAAGTCCTTCGAACTTTGTGACTTCAATGAAGTTTACATTTTGTTGAGAAAAGGGTTCGAAGCCCAAAGTACTGAAGTCCTTGAGTGATTTTCAACCATAGTTTGGGAAGTTGGTTGAAGTGTGTGCAGAATGGACTTCCTCCCGAAGTTCTGGAGTTTGGAACTCATTTGGACCATTCGATTAAAAGGGACACGTGTCCGCAGATCAATCGTGCAAAGTTTGAGAGTTCAATGATTCAAAGTTTGGGAGAACCAGGAGATAATGCTAAGAAAGGTTCTGAAGTCCCGGAGCCTCAGAGTCCCGAAGTTTCGGGAAGCATTTGTTTGGCGGTTCAAAGTTCGAGAGAAACACGATGTTAAGTCAAGAAATTATCTGAAGTCCCGGAGCGCCAGAGTTACATGGACATGTTCGGAAGTTCGACATTCGAGAGTTATAAGGTGTGTTGGAGTGAAATCTCCCAAATCCTGAAGTGTCGAAGTCCCAAAGTGCTAGATATGATGTGGCATGATGACATCACCTAGGGTGACATGGACCTACCCTAGGTCTACCACGCATCACTTTTTTTTGTGCTTTTGACAGACCCTTATTACCCTTTGGGACATGGCATGTGTCACTCGTCAACAGGGCCATGTGTCACTACATTAATTGTTTGATTAA
Organism: Picea abies; assembly: GCA_900067695.1. Taxonomy (NCBI): domain Eukaryota; kingdom Viridiplantae; phylum Streptophyta; class Pinopsida; order Pinales; family Pinaceae; genus Picea; species Picea abies. Next base: position 1,715 of record CBVK0100228134.1, on the reverse strand, counting down.
TGAGCTTTGGGGATCAATGAATTCGCTAGTTCCACGTTTAGGTAGTATGAAGTGTTGTAAGGTAAAGTCTCTCAAAGTCCCGAAGCATCGAAGACCCGAAACTCTAGAGTAGCATAGTCCAGGAGTTCATACATTTTGAGGTGTTTTAAGTAAAGAACCCTTTGGAGTCCCGGAGCTCAAAAATCAATAAGTCACAGAGGTGACACAATCTGTTGATGTCACCTCGGGTGATGTGGACATACGAGATACGTTCCACATGTACTCATTTTCAATCATTTCCAAGACTGATCGAGCCAATTGGAACAGGACATGTGTCACTAGTTAGATACGTCCATGTGTCCACTCCTTATTTTCTTCCACATAGCAACCCTTGGTGCATGGTTGTTGATGAAGACTCTAGGATTTCACCAATTCTGCAATTTGGGAGGCAACACAGAATGGAGCCTCAGAATTTCCAAAGCTCGGAGTTCTAGATCTCTTATTGACCTTAGATCTAAACAATGAAGGAGAATCGTTGATCAGTGTGTCCTTCAAGTATACAAAAATTTGACGATTTGGGGTGTGTAGGTGTAAGGTTCATCGAAGTCATGGAATGTCGAATTCATGGAATGTCGAAGTGACGTGGAATGTCAATATAACCGAGGGTGATGTGGACCACTGTAAGCATGCCATGTGTCAATTTTTTTCATGCCTTTGGTATGTGTGTTGTACCAATGAGAACTAGACGTGTGCCAACCATTAATTGGACCACGTGTCACCTGTTGGTTTGGCCACGTGTCCACTCCTTCTTTTCGACACATAGCAAACCATTTGGTGTTTGATTTTGATAAGACTTCGGACTTTCAGAGATTTGGAGTTCATAGGAAATGGATTATGATGAAGGAAGATATCCCGAAGCTAGAAGTTCTGAAGTGTCATAGCTCTGAAGAGGTAGTGGTTCGAAAGTTCACCACTTTGGCGTTCGGAGGAAATGTGGTTGTTATCACCGAAATTTCGTCCACACATGGCGACAAGAACTCCGCATCGTCAAAACAGCAATGAAGTCATTCATGGCACTAAATTAATTTCACAGCATTCCAGAAGGGTTAAAAACTATACAAAGTAACCAAAAATTGAAGGGTGCTTCACAGTAGTTTGGTGCGCACGCACATGCGCAGGACAAGAACGTACTCTGCGCGCATGCACGCTCGACGCGCGGCTTTCAACGACAAAACCCACGCACCTGCTAAAATGGCTCATTTATTGAATTGGTCGACCTCTCAACCACTTACGGACCAGATCCCAATCTGATTTGACTCCCAAATCCGAGCTGAATCCGCAGGGTAGGCGGGTTAATGACCTAATGAAGCCCTAAAGAGCCCCTTTTCACACTTTGAAGAGGTTACATAATCGCCCGGTGATCTGCTATAAAAAGCCATGAAGGAACATTGTTTTCACAAGGAATTTCAGGTATTGTTATGCTGCTAAGATTGTCAAGGGCTCATTCTTTGACGATAACACATTGGCAACATTTCATAGAGCCATCCGCCTCTCCATTGAGTGGATGTGCTGGGAGTTCTTTCACCACCAGTCTCATTTCTTCTCATTGTAAGGAAAGCAAGTTTGTGAGGGCCTCAAGAGCCTTCCTTTGGGGGAATAAGGAACCACAGTTCCCTTCCTTCATCGTGCTCTGGTTTCATCAATTGATCAGCTCAAAACCATTGGTGATATCGGTG